>PPKV03000026.1:0-249273 GCA_003706285.3 Kuraishia ogatae | reverse complement strand
GGAAAAGGGGAAGATGAAGTGGGGGGGGGGGGGGGGGTAAGAGCAACCAGGAGTTTTCAACACACCGACCAGAATAAAAGAAAAATCATCGTTGGCATAAGAATAGTTCTACCGATGACGTAATAAATGTATAATTATCAGATTATGCTGTTCTGGTTACTGTTACATTCGCTGGAACGTTTAGCCAATCTCCAAAAAGTATGTCTTGCAGTGGGATCGGTAACCATCGGAGGCAGAGGCATCTCTCGGGTAGTGGCGGTTCAGCAAGATAGCCTTCCCAACATACATTACTGCTAGAAAATCTGGGGAAAATGTAACTAGAGCGTCTTGATCTGCAAGAGAAGCTTTTATGCTTAGAGCTTTAAAGTTTAACTTATCTTATCATGTACGATCCAGCCTTGGCGTCATTGAAGTGGTTGAACCGTTCAAGTTGAAGACAATACCAGAGGGTTCTCGTCCATTGATCCCCTCCATACTGTGTCATACATAACTAGTGCCTGTGAAGAAGTAGGGAGGAGGAGCTGTCGATGAGGGGAGAGCCACCGGGGGGTCCCTCTGACCAGTCACGCTATTGTCACGGAGGTTTACTGCAGTCGAGGCGGATGAATCATCTCTCTTTACCCCTTCCAACTTTCCCTTCTACACCACTATCATGTGGCCAATCTGGTGATCCGGTCGGTTGCAGAAAATTAAGCCGATTTTTGGTTGATAAGCGGGAGCGGGGGGCTGGGATGAGGGGAAACAAGAATCTGTTTCAAACGGCGTCAGGAGGTTAAATTCCGCGGTACGTGAACCCTTGGTTCTACTTAGCATATCAATAGAACACTACTGCTGTCCCTACGCAGGACATTAGGAATAATATGCTGCAAAAAAGCGGGCAGCGATGACATTCGTGAGCATGAGCAGCATCAATGAAAAAAAACACACCTCAAAGGGGGCATCGTGACATCTTTACACAGCTCCATCCCTTACTATTTTTCAGGCGTTAGTTTTGACCCCTAGAAAAGCAGTTCAAGTAAAAAAAGAACTTCAAAACTGACACAGCCTATGATGTTCCATCCTGAATATGTTCATCTTGACCTCACTAACTCTATTACTATCTTGTAAAAGGATCTCTATATGATGTTCTCCTGCACCTTTGAGGGATCGGTTAATTCCTATTCGAAAGCAACTTGACAATTTTTTCCAGTGTGACCCAGAATGCGCCATATTCCACTTGCATGCAACCCCATAATGTAACATCCAGAGGGTTTCGTGTTTATGCGTCAAGGGACCACACCACCATCCAATAGAAGCCCAGGTCGGTGCCGATTATCGCACCCAAATACTTAAAAGGGGCATTTTTATGCGTAGTACATGCAGGTGATATGCACCTCCGACACAATTAAATGAGTACATTGTGGAGGTGACCATTCCTGTGAAGATTCCCGTCAGGAGACTTGAGGCCGATAACGGCTACCCCAGTATATCCAACAACCGCATGATGTCGCATAGGGTCGAGACGTATAGCGGCATTATGACTCTACGGGATGTCTGCCGGCGTCTTCTCCGCTTGGCATTTTTCAACCGGAGCAGTGGGGACGAGGAGGAGGCCATGGTGATATATAAAGAGTGGGTAGCATCCAGGGTAGCATCTCCCCACTCGATATTCGATATCAAGAGATTACTTGAAACATACCCGCTGCACTTGTTTGGTTTACATACTTGCTCTCTTGCACTGCAGACAACTTGGAGATCTACAATTGCAATATGTCGTCGTCGACCAGCTTGGAGGGAAAGATCCAAACCCAAATATCCAACCACAGCGTGGATGACTACGTCTTGGATAGCGATCTCTCGCTCAGCAATGATGAGAAGGCTGCAAAAGTTGAAAAGCTTGCGCAAGAATACGGGATCAACCACACCAGGTTGATGTGGAAGATTGACTTTTGCGTTGTGCCTGCATTTTGCCTCCTCTACTTTCTGGCCTTTTTGGATAGAGTGAATATCTCGAACGCTAAGGTTTACGGCATGGAGAAATCCCTCGGACTTGTTGGCAACCAGTTCAACACTGCTCTCACCGTGTTTTTCGTTCCATATGTGTTCTTTGAGGTTTTGTCGAATTACTGTCTTAAGATTATCAAGCCACATGCATGGCTGTCTACTTGTATCTTCCTGTTTGGTATTGTCACCATCGGTATGGGGTTCACGACCAACTTTGGTGGTTTGGCTGCTTGTAGGTTTTTGCTTGGAGTCTTTGAGTCTGGTTCTTTCCCTGCTCTTTTCTACATTCTCTCCAACTTCTACACCAAGCTCGAGTCTCAAAAGAGGTTCTCCACTTTCTTTTCCACCACATGTCTTGCCGGTGGATGTGCTGGTGCCCTTGCTTTCAGAATTAATGACCTCGATGGTGTCCATGGTCTTCAAAACTGGCAGTGGATTTTCATCATCGAAGGTGCCTTCACTGCTGGCTTGGCATTTGTCCTCTTTTTCATCGTGGCAGATTTCCCGGAAGAGGCTAGGTTCCTCAATGATAATGAGAGAAGATTCCTCAAGGAGAAGCTCGCTATCTATACTGGTAACTCCGGCTACGAGGAGAAGCTCACATTTTCCGATGTGATGAAAGTCTTCAAGGACCCTATGATCTATTTGGCTTCTCTCGGTTACTTTGGCATCATTATCCCATCGTACGGTTACGCCTACTTTGCCCCTTCGATCATTAACGAGCTCGGATACACTGCCATGAACGCCCAGCGTGCATCGATCTACCCATGGCTCGCTGCCTTTGGTTACTCCATTCTCACCTCCTACGTCTCTGACAAATGGGGTAGACGTTTGCCATTTGCCATCTTATCGTGTTTGATCGCAATTGTCGGAATGGCTATGGTCATTGCGGGCAATGTCCACACGAGGTACGGGGGATGTTTCCTGATTGCCATGGGACTCTACTCTGCTATGCCTTCCATCGTGTGTTGGTACTCCCTCAATTTTGGCGGTCATCTTAGAAGATCTGTTGGTATTGCCTATACCATTGGATTTGGCAATATTGGTGGTATGATCAGCCCATGGGTGTTCCCCAACCAGGATGCTCCAAGGTACTATTTGGGTCTTGGTGTGTGTGTCGGTGCCACCGTGTTCTCCATCTTCTTTATCTTTGCCTACTTCTTCCTCGTCTTTTACAGGAATAAGCAGAAGAAGACTGTTGCATACAGGGAGAAGTGGAGTTCCATCACCTCTGAAAGGGCAAGAATACTCAAGGGTGATGCCCACCCCGATTTTGAATACCTTTACTAGGGGGGGAGTTCTTTCTGTTGCTACTTTTATGAGGATACACTTTATGAGGACACACGATTAGCTGTAGTGTAAAAGTTTTAATGTTTTTCTCTTGTCTCAAAAACAGAAGAGTACCGGGTGTACTACTTCCTGGCATTTGTCTTTCCATTCATCAACGATGAGCCAATATTTTATCTTTATACTCTTAATGATTAATGTTTTATGTTATCTTGAGGATTTAGTAAAAGTGTAGATGAAGGCAAAAAGGAGTGAGACGCAGAGGAGATCAAGGAGCAGCACTTTGATGCCACAAGGAGCAAAGTTAATGATATCCCACGGCTGATTTTTTAGTTGAATTTCAATCTTTGTGTGGTTTATCTATACTTATTTTCTAACCTCTTTGGCTCTCCTTGATATACCCCTCTTTATGCTTGTGTAACGCCAGTTCTTTCCTCCTCACTGCCTATGAGGGCTCATCGGTACTTTTGTGAATCTATTGATCCATCCCAAATAGGCAGCTGTTTCCAATCCTCACACAATGCATGGATGTATGAAGGGGATGGGATCAGGGCCTAAGCAGTTGTGATTTGCTGCCCCAGACGCTCTATGGCATACAGCACAGGTTGCCAGTACTAAATAATACATGACACTACATGCAAAGCAGGTGGTTAGCGTGTAATGGGTGCATCAAGGAGCATTAGGGCGATTTTCAGACTTCAATTACCCGAGCAATGAAAAATGTCAAGGCGGTACCATTTTGGGGACAATAAAGGGACAGCGAAGGGATAATAGAAGGATTAAATTTTGCTTCCAATTGTGAGAAGAGGGAAGTGTGAAATATCGATTGCGAACCACGTCATTGAAGGTACACCATTTTGGCGAAGCATTTTATAAGGACACGGCCGGCTCGACATAAAGAGAGCACCAGACTTTCTCTCTCACTCCTTTGGTATACAACCATAGTACATTCAGCTATACACATGCAACACATGCAACACACTTCGTCAAGTACCTAAATTATGCTGTGACGGATGCCGTCGAATACTCATAAATCGTTCATCATATATACAGTTGCTAAAAGTGTCACTCACAATATGACAACCGACATATCCAAACCAGAGAGGCAAGCTGAGACTCTTCAGGATGAAGGCTTCATGTCTGAGAAGCCAACCTCTGAGCTGGCACGGCAAATACTAAAGGAGAACCCGCTTGATGAAGTTGCTCTCACTGCTGCTATACTAGGCGTGTTCTTTGGTGTGTCCATTGCCTCTGTGCCAGGTGCTGCATTTAAATCCCAAGGCATATACTTGGCTGCACTGGCCCTCTTCCACTTTTTGGAATACTATATCACTGCCAAGTTCAACAGCGATAAAGTGAACAAAGACTGTGAGTATAGATCAAAGAGCTTGTTCTTTGGCACCCCTGCGCACCCCCTACCCCCACTAACATGCTCCCTTAGCCTTCTTGATCCATAATGGAACCTCATACATGGCTGCTCACACGTTTTCCCTCATTGAAGCCATTCTAGAGAAATACTTTTTCCCCAGTCTCAAGCTATCATACCCATACATCGCACTGATAGGGTTTGCCCTAGTAGTTATAGGCCAGCTGCTCCGTTCAGCTGCAATGATCACTGCAGGGATGTCGTTTTCTCACTTAATTGCGGAGACGAAGAAGAAAAACCACGTGTTGGTCACAAAAGGTGTTTACGGATGGTCAAGACATCCCAGTTATGCTGGATTCTTTTGGTGGGCAATTGGCACTCAGCTTTTGCTAAGGAATCCAGTTTGTCTGGTTGGTTTTGCGTTTGCATTGTGGAAGTTCTTTTCACGCAGAATTGAATGTAAGTAGAAGGTGAACAGATTTCGCCATGCGCCCAAAAATATCTGTTACTAACACATTTAGATGAGGAGAGGAGGTTGGTGATATTTTTTGGTGACGATTATTTAAGGTATAGAAAGAGAACCAGTACATTAATCCCTTTTGTTGGGTAGAGCCACATTAGAGGCAGACTCACAAAGATGAACGTCCTCTGGATACAGGCTATGCCTGGGGGATTGCTATTCAGGTTGGTGTTGTGTGTATTGTTTTTATTGCATGGAAAATCATATCTGTAAAATGATATTTGTAAAATTATATTTATACTGTACAGTTTAATGCTAATTATACATCTAAGGCTAATATACAATTTGACGATTGCCAGTCAAACTTTTCTCCACTGCCCCTTACTCCGCTTCTCCATCTGGGCCTGTCAGGTCAATTACAGCCGCTGCTAACCGCTGTCTCTTTCTGGGGGCATTGATCGGTTCTGGAGAAGAAGACGGTGATCTTTGCTGCAGATCATTTGTGTTGTTGTTGTGGGTATTAGACATGGTGTCATCAAGTGCTGAGTCAGTTATTGGCTGCTCAGTCACTGTTTCTGCGGGTTGGTTAGGTGATATTTTGTCTGGTGGCTGGTGTTCTCTAACTCCAAGGGTGTTGTTGTCTATGATAGACAATACCAAAGGAGAGCCATCAACGGATGGTACGGAGGGCGGTGGGAATGAAGGAGGGGGAAGTGGAGGTGGATGAAGGGTATCATTCAAAGATGAGGCAGGCTGGTGCTGTGTGGTGGTGCCGTGTGCTGATGCCGTTTCATTCAGAATGTCACCCAGTTTTTGCATTGCCTCGGAGTTGATAGAAATACTAAGCAAATTAGAGGGCAAAGTAGAGAGCTCGTCATTACTTTTATCAGTAGACTCTTTATCCACAGGAGGTTGTCTCTCAGTACCCTCAGTCTCTTTACCACCCCCAGTATTTTCACTCTCTTCACCATTGGCTGGATTATTACTGTTGGTGACCGTCTGTTCCTGCTCGTCACCAGCAAGAACACCATTAGGCCGCTCCAACGGAGGCGAGTTGGCACCTGGATTAGTTGAACTTCTGGCATTACCAGGGCTACCGCTGTTCAAGTTATTTGACCTATTTGTATTAACGAGAGAACTTGAAGACCATGAGGGAAGCAAACCGATGCGAGGATCACTGTTTGATGTACCGGAGGCACCATTTGAGGCACCATTTGATGCACCACTTTGAGCAGATGAAGTCAGAGAAGCTGCTGAGTTGTGAGACATGGCTGAAGGGTATGAAGTGATCTGTTCGGCTGCAATACTCTGAGGAGCCACTGTATTCTGAGTAGTCACTGCACCTTGAGGAACCGAGCTCTGAGCTCTGCGATTGGTGGATGACAAAATGGAAGAACTGAATGGAGGCATAGTGGAAGAGCCAAACGGTGGCGTTGTTCTCTTTTCCCCGTAGAGTGGAGCAAATGGGTCATTTCCAAAGGCTAACGCTGCAGGATGTGAGGAGCCAGTTGATACAGCAGTCACTGTGGTGGAGACGCTTCCAAAAGGGGGTGCTCGAGATGAAGCGAACGATGGGGTTGGACGAAAAGGAGGCGTGGAACGAAAAGCTGGGGTGGAGCGAAAAGGGGGGGTTGATCGAAAAGAGGGTGTTGTGTATGGAGAAGGTGCAAATGGCGGTACGGGTGTATTTGCCTTCGATACGTTCGTTTCATGTGGTCTTTTCCTAGTGGGAGATGCGGGGGACCCGCGAGAAAGTGCCGACGATGGAGGATGAGGATGAGGATGAGGAGGAGGAGGAGGAGGAGGAGGAGGAGGAAGTGTTGAAAGAGAAGGTGGTGGATGTTTTCGAGATTGGGATGCTTCACTGTGATGAGTATGCGATGGTTGATACAAGGGAGATATCAGATGAGCACTTGGGGATTGAGGCGAAGTGGTGTGACTCTGAGCTCTCCGTGCTTGACTAACCGATTGTTCTTCGTACCTGCGAGTTCCTGATTGTAAAAATGATCCCATGGATGGTAATGGTGATGGAGGAAGATTAGGTACATTAGCCGTAACAGAGTCGCCAGCAGCAGGAGGCGGAGAAGCCGCCAATTCCGGAGTTGCAGAAGTGGTATTGACAGGATTGGCAGGATTGGCTGCATTCACATCACCATCAGCAGAGTTGGCCACCGGTGGATCAGAAGTTGAACTCTCATCACCGAAAAGAGAGGCAAGAACACTAGACTGTGAGGTGTGATTTCCAACTGTAGACTCAACTGTATGCGGGGACCCTCCATGAGGGGACGCCCCGCTCCTTTCGCCAGAAATATTCTCATTATCTGCTAATAACAACAGTTCATCTTCCAAAATATTGCCCTCTGATTGCGGAATTTCAGGAGGAGTCAGTGGACTACTACTGCCACCCACATCCCATGAGGGCTCATAAGAGGCATCCGAGTCGTTCGCTGTGGAGGCAGTCAAACCAGACGAGTGGCCACCACCAAGCTGAGATGCAGATCTCATACGAGAGTCTGTAGGTGTATTTCTGGTGGAGCCAAGGGTCTCTCTAGCAGAGTCCACAGAGTCCACCATTGTATCCCTTGCGGGGGGAGGTGGTGGACTCTGTGGACTCTGGTGTCTTGGGGGGAGGTTTACAGTATTTGCTGAAGGCTCGCTTGCAGTATTTTCCGAAGGCACATTTACAGTTCCAAAGGGTACATTTACAGCATCACCTAACGACTCACCCACATCACCTGTCATCTCCCTGGGTGACGACACCCTTGCAGGATGACCCCTTGCAAAACTGCTCAATGGAATATCATCTTCCTCTTCACCTGATTCGCTATCTAAGGAAATAATCTCTATATCTGGAGTTACACTATACGAATTACCAGCATCAAGTGAGCCATTGGAGGGTGCCGCATTCGCTTTTCCACCAGTATGGCCATGGCGATAGTCATCGTCGTCATCCTCTTCATCGTCATTAACATCTCTATCGTCCTTTTTTCGCGATTCCTCTGAGGCCTTCACCTTCCATGTGCCATCATCTGCTATTTCAATGGCATCGGCATCTGGCGAAGTCTTATTAAGTGCATCCATCAAGTACTCATCCAAACCCAAATTCTTCACATCCACTATTGCCTGACAAATTGGACAATTCCAGGTGGCTGCCTGCTCCTGCAACTGCAGAAAGTTGAAGGCATCAAAGCATTGAAGATGCTTACAATAGATGGATTTACAAGGGTACTTCATCCTGGAGAAGGAGAGAGGACACTTCAGGGTCAACGTGGTGCTCATTTCGATGAGATCATCTTCGTCACCGTAGTCATTTTCGCCGTCTCCACCACCATTGGCATGTTCTTTCTTGATTTCCCTTATAGTGTTTTCCTTACTTATATGGGGCTGTGCCAGTATACGCTCTAGAATGGCCTCTGGAGACACCAGCTGTACTATATAACAGTACACCAGGTAGTCTTCCTTGGCATACGCGTACACCATCTCCAAGTTGTTCATCGAAGGGGCGGGTCTCAAATACGGTGTCAAATTAGCCGGCTTGGCCGTGCCAGGCTTGTTCTTGATCCCCTTGACGTTATCTTTCACCAATATACTGTTAAAGGTGATCTCTAACGGCTGCGGGAACTCCACAAACACATCAGACGTGTTTGCAGGATCATACACTCCACATAGGAGATACACCCTATAGTCGCTTCCGCTCGCCAGTTGTTGCGATTCACCAGCCCCAAGGTGGAACTGAAACCTACACGTGCCCCTTCCGTCAGGTGCCCTCCGGGCCATCACAGGACTTCCTTTGACCAGACGTTTGAGCCTGTAGAAGGGACTCTCTCTGAAATAGATCCATGGTCGCACAGACGGCGTTGTTGTTGGTGCGTATCCACTGCGGGCGTTACCCCACTTGGCGGCAGCCGCTCTGCTCGCCGCTTGTGGGCCCTGGGCACCACTTGTTGCTGTGTTTCGTGAGCTGCTACTATTGTCGCCATTTGTGTTGCCACTACTGGAATACTGGTTTTGAAAACTCTCTAGGAATGACCCATTCACCAATGCTCCATATACCTGGTTATACGGCGGGAGTGGCTGGCCTGAATTGGCCTTGAGGATGAGGGTTCTCACCGCCATCATTTTGTTGTAGTCATTGTTGACCTGGGCAGAGGAGAAAACTCCCTGAATTGCATCATGTATCTCAGCCTTTCTGCCACTGGACGGCAATCCAATTGCACGCGCCACAGCTTTTAGCTCAACAACTCTAAACGATTTCAGCTTCGTCACTGTATCTGAAATGTCCCATTGGGACATCTGTTGTCGGTTCATGGTTGGTGTGGGTGTGGGTGTAGGTGTGGGTATTGGGTGTTGGCTAGTGTGGGTATTGTGGAAGGAGCTTGATGAGTGTTATCGGTATTATGGGTGTAGGTATTGTGGGAGGAGTTTGAGTATTATGGCGCGTAGTAAGTGATATTATAATTCACTCGTAGATCTCTGTGTCGTTGGTCACCACCACTTTATTGCTGATACCATTGATGCAGAGCCTCAGCCAATAGGCATTCATATGTGAGACATATATATATATATGTGGCTGTGAAAGTGAATGTGTGACGAGTTTGGAAAGGTGTTTATAATTCTATAAATGAAGCAATGTGTATGAAAATTGTCAAGTATGTCTGTACAGAGTATAATGGTGAGTCTGGTATTCCCTATCCCCTTGCCTAAACTCAAACAGTAGCAGTATAGCCAAATATGGTTGCCCAATACTGGCTTTGTGGGTTCTTGCCAGCCTCTCTGAACAAGCTGGGGAATCTAAAGTATCTGGCTACAAAACTAGATACGTAAATGTGCTACTGAGTCGAAACTCTCGTGTATTTATGAATACATTAATTCGTAGCTGTAGCTCTGTATAAAGTCCATCAATTGAACCCATCGTATCCATACAAAACTCTCCATAGAATAACCCCCCCCCATACATTAATCGCCATACAAATCATCACAGTGAGCTATGAGTGGCATTATGAGCGCAGTGTAGTGAGAAGCCCCACAGCGCACGCTACACTAAGGGCATTCCACTATATAAAACGCTATAGTGGGCAATAGTTAGTGCCAGCTTAACTCTACGGGGGAGAGAGATGAGGTGGGGGGAGTGGAGGGGAGGAGTGAAGGGGAGGAGTGAAGAAGGGAAGAAGGGAAGAAGAGCTGTAAATTCAAAACAGCATTTTATTATAAATTCCAAAAGCCGTGATGTTTTCCACCAGCAAACCATTCGATCGATTGTTGGTTAGGACGTCTCTACTCTGCAGCTCTGTAGCTCTTCAGCTCTTTAGCTCTTCAGCTCTTTAGCTCTTCATCAGCTCTTCATCAGCTCTTCATCAGCTCTTCATATAGGGCAATCTTGGTAGATATAATATGTGAAATGTAATATGTATAATACGTGTAATACGTGTAATACGTGTAATACGTGTAATATGCCATTGCCATTGTATTAATAAACGATCAGTAGTAGTAGAGACACCCCCCCCAGTGTATCAATAAAATATATATCAGTAAAGTGAATGTCCCTCATAAGGTTCACCTGATTCATCAACGCCCTTCCTCCCTTCCTCCTCTTCATTCTTGTAGGCAACAAAATCCATACAAGCATCTGTAGATGACGCCATACAACTCTATCCCAACTCAGTCCCAGTTCACCTCTCAATTCCTCCCAATAACCTCCCAATAACCTCCCAATCCACATCTCTTTCACCCTCCAGTGGCTTCACTCCCTAAATCCTCCCAAAGCACCAAATAGCAAGGCATCCACCAAGGTGCCTTTCTCAACACGTGTCGTATCTCCTGCAGCTGCTGGGAGGCACAGTAACCCATTGGCCCCTTGAAAACTACCAATACGGCTGCTTCTTTGGAACCCCGTGATCTCTGCAAACAACTCGTACACACCATCTGCGCTCATCTTCTGGTAAATGAAAACCCTTTGGTATTCAGGTCGTGGATCCAACTTGGCATCTCCCGATAATCTCACCTTCACTCTCGGAATACCAGGCAGCACTGAGCCGTCTGGATCATGTCCTGAGTACTTGAGGATAGACGGCAGTACAAATACCTGATAACACACACTTGCAGAGGCCGGGTTTCCAGGAAGAGCAAATATCACCCTCTTCTTTCCATTCACCGTAAGAGTTGCAAAGGTAGTGGGCTTTCCAGGCTTCATCTTCACCCGGCCGAAATGAATAATGCCTCCAAGGACTCTTTCTATAGTTGGTTTGAGAAGATCTAACTCTCCCATAGAGACACCACCTGTTGTTATCAGATAATCCACATCCTCCTCTGAGAAAGCCCGAGTCATGAGATCTGTGAGAGACTCCTTCGCATCGCTGGCAATTCCCAGGTCCACAGCCTCATATCCACCACTTCTGATAGTAGACTCTAATGTGGGTCTGTTCGAATCACATATTTGGCCGTAATGGAGGTCCGAAACACCGTTATAGCTCTTCATATCCAAAAGCTCGTCACCTGTGGAGAGGATACCGATCTTAGGTTTGGCATATACCTTGACGCTCTTCACCCCTACACTCGCAAGAACACCAACCTCTCCTCCAGATGCTGAAACCAATGTTCCCTTGGCAGCTATAAGAGACCCTTTGGCAGTATCCGACCCAATTTCTCTGATATTATCGTTGGGTTCTACACCTTTCACCATGATCCTCACCTGTTTCTCTTCGAGACCATCCTCCGTCTTAGATACCAACTGTGTCTCTTCTACCATAACCACAGCGTCTGCTCCTTCGGGAACAGGTGCACCTGTTGTCACCCTTGATATCTGATTGGCAAACATCTTTTGTTGTTCACTCTTTGAACTGGCATGTGACACTGCCACAACGTCGTATATCCCTGGGGTGATCTGACTACTCACCGCATATCCATCCACGATACTTGCACGAAAATTAGGCACATCACGAGGGGCATATACATCCTCTGCAAACACCGAACCCACAAATCCAGGGTGGGTGATATCCATGGAAACGATAGTAGGACTGGGAGTATGCTCCGCTATCAGAGAATATGCTTCCTCCACTGACATCATACGATAAGGAGATTCTCTCGCTCTTTCAATTACAGGTGCATCTAAATCATTGGATATAAATTCATGGCGAACAATTGAATGGTGTCCACGTCCTCCTCCGTCCCCATGAGAATGATTGTGGTTATGGGTGTGGCCATGGTGATGGTCATGATGTTGGTGATGGTGCTCGACAACTGTATCAGGTAAAGCATCGTTGGCTGTCCTATTCATCTTCTTATGAAGAGCTCTAGCACTATCATTACCAATTTGATGCAGGGCATGAGCCAAGGTGCCTGCGATGGCTCCCAAGTTCTCTGTAGCGCCCTTAGGGGAACCAGGGAGTGTTACTATCAGTGTTTGGTTCCTCACTCCGGCAACAGGACGTGCCATCATTGCAAACGGGGTGATTTTGAAAGATTCAGAAAGTATTCTGTAGACAATTCCCGGGGCATCTCTTTGAATCAGTGGTTTCACAGCCTGAAATGTTAGTATTGATAATGCTAGCTACGGCTTCGATCGTACTCACCTCAGGAGTTGTATCCTTATCCGTAAACCCGGTCCCTCCAGCAGTCAACAGAAGTCGAATTCCCCTTCCTGTAGCACTCAATTCTTTGACAACATTCTGCACTTGTTCTAAAGAATCGGGAATTATTGTCTTCTCTGTGATTGAGTACAAGTCCTCCTCATTATTCTGATCGTTGAGCTGGTCAAACTTCTCAATCAGGGCAGCTGTGGTTTTGTCCGTTGTTTCTCCTTTGGAAGCAGAGTCAGAAACAACGACAATTGCTACATTAAATGGCATGTTTGTGGATGAAATACCGTTAAATACACAGTGAGCGTACATACAGTGACAAAAAAAATATCACTCAAGGAAATGGCATAAAATATTGCCACGACCCAGTCGAAGAAACTCCTGTCCCCAGAAGTGATTATCGCTGCGTTCGCAACCTCCAACTCTCCCAATTGGGGTACCTCATGCATAAAGCAACCACTGCATGGCAGATACGTACAGTAGCCTCTATGCATATACATTTAGGAGAATAATCAGTAATGACCACAGACAGACACTTGGATTTTATAATGCTGCGAATGCTTCATTAAATAGTCAAGACTCTGGCGGCAGTGATATCACGTGCTAATTTTGGTTATTTTCACAATCAGGTTAACTGAAAACGTTCTGTGCTGAAACGAAAGAATGGCTCAGTGTACAAGCAGGCTAGCACATGTTACAGAATATGCTTTCGCGCTAATGTACAAGTATGTAGCAGTATGCAGGGGACACATTGTAAATGGTGCTAAAGGAAAAATGCAGAAATATCCTCAACGGAAAAACACAATTGAAATAGCGAGGTAAATTTTACGTTACCTATCAGCGCATACATGAACTATAGAGAATCGTCAAATGGCTCTATCTACTCAACCTCTTGCTCTTGCTCCTCCCCATCGTCAGAACTGTCTATATCAATCAAGTCTGTGCGGCTGCCCTCCTCCTCTTCTTCTTCTTCTTCTTCTTCCTCTTCTTCTTCTTCTTTTTCTTCCTCTCCATCTTGGTTTGCTGCCTCTTCTACATTCTCCTCTTGCTGACTAGCATCCAAAAACTCCATCGACTTCATCAGCTCTTCGTTATCTTTATTCAAAAACTTCACCAAGTTCTCCGGCACCTTTCCAAAACCACTGCCAAGGCTGTAGAACTCACTATGTCTTACGTAGCTTAACACGATTGAATCCTCAAATCCTCTACAAGTATGGTCGTACACCTCCTGTGCCACATCGGAGAAGACAACTTCGCTTACATGGAAATCTCTGGGGCCGTCCAGATTGTAATTCACATGAACCCATACAGGTGGGGCATTAGGCTTCTCTTCACTCTTCTTGAGGTAAAAGAAGTGCTTTTCGTTGAATATCACACCGGTAAGAACATATGGCTCAGGCTTCTCCTCTAAGCTACCAATCATACCTTCTACGTCAAAAAGGTTACACTTGTTTCTATCTGCAGAGTATTGCGCCTGCTCTTGCACTAGCTCTTCACGCTTAGCGGAAATGGCTTCTTTGATGTCGCTGATGTTGGCAACGGCTACAAGGGACTCATCTGAAGAGGAATTATTAACACCCTTGAGATAAGCCATAGCGGATTCGAGAATCGACTGAGTTCTCTTGCCATTGAAAGATGCCAATTTCATTATCTGGCCAGATACCTGGTGGGTTTTCTGGCTGATTTCATCTGCATACTCCAGTTTGGCCCTGATCAAATGTTCATACTGCTGGGTATAGATCTGGGGATAGAAAACCTGAGGTATATCCAATCCAGCAAAGGAATTCTCGCTAATATTACTCATCAAGGTGATGGTTATCACACTGCTGAGACGGGTCAAGAAGAAACGGCCAAAATACTCAAAGTTGTCTCTCCATAAGAGAAGATGAAACGTTTCATACAACGACTTGCGCATCACTTCGGGCTCAAGGCAAAACACTTCAATATTGACGGGTTCAGCTGAGCCATGCTCGTAAACAGAAGATCTAAAGAGGCTGTCGAACGAGCCATTGGATCCATTGGAGGTGTCACTTTGGCCGTTTTCACCTTTATCTGTGTCGGCACTGTGCATTGGACTATTTGACTTTGCGAGTTTCTCGCATTCTACACGTATAGATGAATATAAAACAGGAAGAAGATCATCTGCCGAGTCAGCATCTTCCAGGCATTTCCTAATATCTAAAGTGAAAGCAGACGTCAAACCTTTGATGGAAGCAAAGGCACGTCCAGACGTTCCATCCAAAAAGCCTATCAGTTTCTGCAGCTCCAAGACAAAGAGGTTGGCTGTCTTGTGTGTCTGTTCGCCCTTCCACCATAAGGGGGTAAACCCATAATTTTCAAAGTTGTGCTTCAAAACAGCATTGCGGAAGGTGGGTATCTCATGGAGCACCATCAGCAAGGGCGCCAGGTAACCCTCCAGGAGGCCCTGGCTTGTGGGCAACAAAAGGGGGGGTGAGGCCGGATTCCTCTTATGAGTTTTCAAGTCTTGATAAACAGAGTAGTCTCTATTTATATGAGAGGGCATTTCAGGGGGCTCGGTATATGGGACGTAGCCCCTGTTGGCAGCAGAGGCAACACGTGAGGAGGAGCCATGTACACTATAAGGAGGTGTGTGGTCGTATACATATCTCCCGTTAACGGTGTGATCATAATTGGAGAGTTTATACTTGAGTTCATCGTCCAATGAAATGGCCACTTTGGAACCGGTGGCATTGTTGTCCGTCTCTGCATCCGCTAGACTATGGAGATTCTCAAATTGTTTCTCCCGGTATTCATCAGACGAGATGGATGGCGAAGGCGAACTGACCATTGGGTGATCATCGTTAAGATGTTCGTCATAATTGACATGCTCGCTGTAGTTGTCGGAGGCCTCTTGTGGCACACCCGATGCTCCTGTTGCACCGATGCTACCCTTGTTCTCTATTATACTCACCCTATTTTCGACGTGTTCTTCAGGGGGGTCGTTGAATAGATATGCCAATGCACCTTCCACGTCATTATTTGATTTCACCAAGGCCACCTTGGCTTGGTCGATGGTGAACCCCATCTCAAGGAGATGGTGTATCTTATCAGGGGAAGCATTCATTGTAGAGAATCACCGGTAGATTCACCGTAGAATCACCGTTGTAGAGCGCTAATAGTTCCGACTGCTGGTGATATGAATCACTGGTGATATGAATTACTGATAACGTGCACCACTGATAACGTGCACTGATGGCGTAGTAATGGGTATGTTGGTAACTAGATTGATTGCTATATGAAACAATTATAAATGATCAATATGCTGTTTGACAAATAGGCGTCACGACCGATATGCTGCCTGATAACTATTCTACACACAACAGCTACACCATATAGCACCAATTCTACCACTCCTTAGCCCTTCTATCAGGTGTATGTGGAGATGCACAGCTCTCTCTGATGCACAGATCTCTCTGATGCACAGATCTCTATATATATACAGTATAGCCAACCTACGGTGATCTGTAAGGAACCACCTAACCTGCAACACAATATAATGATGATATAATCAACTAGTAGATACTAATAACATGGGCAATTATACATATATAGATAGTGGTGTATATCTTGTCGTGTCCTCCCATCGTACCCCGCTATCCTGAACCTGTTATCTTTTTGGCCATTCCCACCCTATCGTATCCTCCCCTTGCCTCCTCCCATTGTCTCCTCCTTCCTCTACTATTCACCCCACTAGCAATAACTGTGGCTTCTCTAAGCTGCGTAAGGCCTCTAAGGTGACTGTAACTGTAAGGTGGCTCTAAGGCTCCGGCTTAAGGCGCATAGTGGCATATCAGGGGGTTGGTTATAAGGGGGTCACGCAACCACCTGTTTGAGGATGAGGATTATATAAATTATTATGGATATAGTTTTTGTATATTTATATATGTATATATATTTATATGTTCTTATATATTTGTGTATAATGTATAATATGTATATCTATGTTTTTATATATTTGTGTATAATTTATATATGTATATATAAAACGGTGTAAAAATATATATGAGTTTATATAAAAATGTATATAACCACAGAAAGAGTATATATTAATATTACATAGTGAATATTATAGGGTGGATATTAATATATGCCCCTACTGTAAAGAGTGTGTATGTGGTACATAGAAAGTATAATAAAGGGCATGAGCAGTGAATTTCTTTATAGCATACAGCGTGATAGTATTACAGTATACTATAGAATCATAAAATGATCAATTACACAATAGGTTCAATTATTATTCACTCATTTGTTAATATTAATTAGTTAATAACATATCAGGCAGTGTACAATAGTCACACTATTAAACAGGATATTTCGAATCATGCTGTTAAGCAGTATACTATCACACTTAAGAGGTATACTATGACACCATAGAGAGGTTGGTACAGCGTATCTTATAGGTTATACATGTCTTAAAACAGATAAGATAAGGTGTACAGTATAAAGTTTAGTCTATGGGTATAACATCAAGCATAGACCATAAAAGGGTATAACATCAAGCATAGACTGTAAAAGGGTATAATATCAAGTTTAGTCTATAAAAGGGTATAACATAAAAATAGGCTATATACATTTGTTATAGAAATTATAGAGAATGCCCTACAATGGTCACTCGCAGCTCACAGTGGTCTTATAGGGCACAGCCCTTGAACTTGTCGAGAGAGGTGGGACTTTGAGAAGGGATTTACAGTCATGTTATCATTGTCAGCAGATCACGGATCCTTCCAACTGTCTTCAACCACTGGATACATCAACACCTCTGTATGGCTATACAGTCCCTATAGCAGTTACATTGAGCGTGCTTGGGAGAGCCACTCTTGTGTGCAAATGTCTAAACTTCCAATCAAATTAAACTTCCAAGCAAATCTCTTATTAACTACTTGTGATAGAAAACTTAAAACCCCAAAACATAATCACCTTTTCTACTAATCACCCACAATACATCAAAACACATCTGGCAGTCTCTCAATGACATATGAATGACTTCCCACACTCATGATAGGCACACCTGGAACCTTTCTAATTCTTCTCTTTAGATCCGCATCATTGGTGGCAACTATAAAGCATTTGTGTTGCATCACCCTATGCACCAAACAGTCATCCGCATACGTTCCTTTATGCGAGCACGTCACCCTTTCTATACGAGGGTCTCTGGCAAGTCTGAGAGCAATTCTGTATTTGGGACCGAGCTTTTCCAATTCTGCCATAACACAGTCGGTAATTATGGGAATACACTTAGCATAAAGCGAATCCATCATCCCTCTTACAATGTCAATTTTCTTCTGTATGCTAAAGTTGATAAAGTTGGTATCTATGAGCACCTGATACGGTGGCTTAATGGCTTCGTTGAACTGGAAAAAGAGAGCTGATGATACTTGGGGAACTTCTCTCACTAATTCTTTATCCGTAGGCTTTGGAGTGTTGGTTTTCTTATTATTTTGTATCCTGGGATCCTTCGAGCTCAACGTACGCTTCACCTTTGCGAACTTTCTAGTGGTCTTTGCCTTTCCCATTTTGCCGAGAGTATCGAGGTGGTAATTCTTCAGTGAATTGGCACGTTTATGGGTTGTCTATATCTAACTATGCTGTGGCCAGCAGTAACAATATCGTCTTCTCAGATAAGCTAAAATCAAGTATACACTGCTCTTTGCTAGAGTGAATGATCACTTTTCAGTGTACGTATGTTATCTACACTAGTTAGAAATATTTTTGTACATCTGCATGACACGCCTTACCCGGCTTGGCTGAGGTCCTGGTAGAGCAGGTATCACAGAGGTATCTTGTGGTATGAAGGCCCATAGCAGGTGCTACTAAAACATGTGGAAAAAATGCACCCTTGCCAATACTAAATGGGTTACCATTTTATTGCATAAATGCATGACTGTGTACTGTTTTGAACCGGAAGCATTATATTCATAACCTGCCTCTTCCCCCTTTCCTTAATTGTATTCCCCATACACTTAAACACCTCTTCTATCCAACGTGCATGAGGTACACCCTTTTGGGCAGAATACATGCACCAACGGCTGATTTTTTTTTCTGCCTCGCACCTTACTGTCTGCTGCTGTAATGGAGGACAGATTCTGTATGTTGGCAGAGGAGCGCCTCCATTACTCAAACATTAGCTTTTATATTTCTTTCTATTTCACTTCAGTTATTAGTACAATACCGTCTCGAGTGGGGTATTCAAGTTCGCCAACTTTTTTAAACTCGGTTTGGAAATTTACAGCTACTCAGAGAACCTGACGGCACAACTAGAAGAGAAAACCGTTATTTTTGGTTGCTATCATACATATACTCAATGGCGGATTACTAACAGTGTGCGGTTACAGTGGCCGAGTGGTTAAGGCGATGCCCTGCTATGTTTTATACAAGCGGTTTAGGCATTGGGTTCTACCTGCGCAGGTTCGAATCCTGTCTGTGACGTATTTTTTTGCATCTATTGTTTTTGTCTGTGATATACAGTTTTTTTTGGGCAGTCCACCACTGTTATATTCTTGCAATTAAATTCAGTAAAATGGAGCCGTATTACTGTTCAGTTACCTACTCGATATCGTCTTCCTACTACGAATCAACATTTTCATTTCAATTGGTTACTTTCTGGTTCGGATATAAACTACAAAGGGATTACCCTACAGGGAAATTGTCCGATATAGTGTAACGGCTAGCACGGTTCGCTTTCACCGAGCAGACCCGGGTTCGACTCCCGGTATCGGAGTTTTTTTTTTGGTTTTGTATTGCAACAAAGGCTATTTCTTCTAGTTTGTTTTGGTCAGATATTTTATTAAATATGCGTTGCTGGTCTTGCTCTGATCATTTGTACTCCTTGTTGCCTTTTGCCGCTGATGTTTCTGTGTTACAGCAGCACACAAGAATATGCAGTGTAGACTAAGTGTAGCATTTGTCTATTTGTGTCAGCTCACACAAGCTCACGTTAAATTGTGCCATAAAGGGAGAGAAGCATAGAACTACATCATTTTTCTAATCTATATGGACAGTAGACTCTTTCTTCATGTTAGAGCTGGTGATAAGGGCATAAGCTCAATAGATTCCCAAGTTGCTTTAACTCTGATCTAAATCGCGCTCCTTGATGCCCCAGTAAAGCCACAGAGATGAAGGGAATCAACCCTCTACACACACCCAATTACACTTCTCAGTTCACTCCTCACTATGCCCTTCCTACTCAGGCATCGATTCGGAGGCTATCACAATTATATAAGGTTACAACTGATGACAATCACAACTTGGGTCGCATTCCAACGAGGGTAGTAGAAACTGAAGAGAAGCCAATAGATGAAGTAAATCAGGAAGCCCTAGAGATGATCAACACTTCCGAAAATAACTCTGTCCCCGAATTCAGATATGATACTTCGTTGAGAATACTAAAGCTTAACACCCTAGAAGGGGATGACTCCCAGGCTCGCAGAAAAGGGAAAAGCAAGGAACCAGCACTCAGCATCAACTGGGAAACGGAACCAAGGGCCACTCTGGGCCGTAGCGAGAACGATAATTTACCTTATAGCATCGACTCACAACCTGCATGGGCGGGGTCAGGGTCTAACAAATTTACTGAGAAAGGAAACTTTGCCAACGGGAAAGAAGCCAATAATCTCGAACATGATTCGAGTGGTGCCAGTTATAACAGCCAGATTGATAATGGCAATCACGATACTCTCTGCACGCCTAGCAAAAAGAAAAGGACATCGAGCCTGATTCCGTCACTTCCGGAGATCCATCGCACGGTGTCACAAGTTCTAGAAGAGCAGAGACTATCTAATTATGATTTGTATGAGGTTGCCATGGATATGATCCAGGATACAGTGGAGGTGATTGAAAATAAGGAAAATGAATCACTCACAGCATATGCTGAAAATCAAGAACCATTGATTAACTTGCCTATATTCTCGAAAATGTTTGATCCAAGTACAGCCTCCTCTCTTCATTCTACCCCATCCATCCTTAATGGCCCCACAGATTCCCCAGAGGGGAGGGAGTTGGGGAAATTGATCGCGGACAATTCAGAGGCAATTAAAAGGCTTATAGAGGCCAAAAGGCAAGAAGATAATAAATCTCCGGTCAAGCCGGTTAGAGACTTTTACAGAGATTTTGGAGGCTGTTGCCAGACAGCAACCAAAGAGGAATATGCGGAGCTGCTGGGTGCATATGCACACCTGCTGGAACGGTACGAAAGGACTATGCAATCACAGAATGAGTTGATGAAAGAACTTCAGTGGACAAATGTCATTGCGAAGGAATTGTTAGATAAAATTTAGATATATTCTGTAATAACTTCTCAGAAGATGCCACACAGAAATTCGGATCTAAACAGTAATTCAGTTTGTCACGAGAAGTTTTCGACGCTGTTGTATAATATGCTGTATAGTCATTATCTGGCGATTTTTTCAACGGACGTCCATTTTTCCGGGATAGGCAGCGGTAGTACATCAATTCCAGGCCGTCTATTGCATGAAATTAATCCGCGTTCGAGGTGGTCGGACGAGACCAACCCCAGCCCAACCCCAAAGATACCTCCACTTTTCTCTCCAGTGGGGAAGGGGAAAGCAACGCTACAAAGACAGAAACAGGAGGTAAGGCGTTAATATGATGATTCGGACTTGAAAATACGGCAATTATTATGCATTGACAAGTATAAACTAGACCAGTTGTGCGTTTCAACAGTTACAAATAGAGTATCTGCTCTGCACTCGTGCATCTTTCGGATTAACTAGGCCGTTATTCATTGGAGAGATGGAGCCACTTCGGATTAACGTTTTTCCGTACGTACCGCATCTGGAAGAAAAAGAAACGTGAGATGAGCCACGACCTGTTGCTGCATCCGAGCATTTTTGCGCACCCCCATACATCCTACGTACTTCAGGCTGTTCCGTGTACTGAAATGTTTCGAGGGAGCATGGTATACAATCGAGGAGGGATGAACTGACTAATTGAATGCTGAACAATTACGGGAATGCTCAGACAATTTTGTAGAAAATAAGCGTTCCGATGCGGTAATCCAAACAACGATTGCAATTACTAGGGCCCGGCATGTGGTCCCTGCTTGTTTGAATCCTGGAAGATACTTTGACGTCATAGCTTAAACCTTCCCTGTTCATTGGCCCCTATTTGGCGTTGCTGCAAGATTAACTGCCCATCGAGGGTCAGTAAATGGTACGATCGATGGGCCCTTGCCCCATCTGATATGGCGCACCGGAGTCAAAATCGGCTACGGTTGCTAACCATGCTAAGGTTTATTACCTCAATAACAATAAATCGGTGTCTATTGAGGTGAAATGCCCGTGATCTCTACTTATAATAATCACTATAATTTAGTCATATGATGCAGATCCTAGTCATGGGACTCTGCAAAAATTTGTAGCACGAAGCTGAGCCTTGTTGAACTCGCAGTGACATTATTGAGTTGCACACACTTGGGGCAGTAGTCGGAGATCCTATTTTGAACACAGGCACGCATCGGAAAAACTCGTGTGTAAAATTCCCCTAAAAAGACCTCAATTCATGCCGAGTCATGCAGGAAGGAGGGAGAAAGTGGGACAAGGTGAATGCGCGAGGAGCAGCAGAAAAGGCACTACCCAAGGTGGACACTGACTCCTGCGCAGCTGCATAAGGTGATATGCAGCAGCATGCCTACTAGTGGGAGGGGAGCCCACTGCATATTGCCGTTGCAGCTTCCCCGTGGATATCCCACCCGACCATTTGTGGGACACCACAGTGACCGAGCGCAGAATGAAAGAGCCTGCGTCACACTACTACAGCAGGTCCTGCATGTAGTTTTTCCGGCGTCGATGTTCTGCTCGGTTGTATTCTTGTGTCGAGCGAAAAACGTATAAATGGGGCCCCCATTCCAGGTTTTTCACGTAACACTTTCCGATTTCCTTCTTCTCTATCACATTATAACATTACTTCACATTTCATAATGTCAGATAATCAAGACAACATTTCAAAGGTGTCTACCCAAAACAGTAAGTTGGAGGGCAGCAATGGCTCCAACTACGAGGACCCTAACCTTCACAAGGAGCCAGCACAGCTCCCAGCAGCCATTCCAGCCAAGCCATTGTCATCCTACCTTTTGGTTTCCGGTCTCTGTTTGCTGGTTGCCTTTGGTGGCTTTGTGTTTGGTTGGGATACCGGTACCATTTCCGGTTTCGTTCAAATGGAGGATTTTAAGAGAAGATTTGGTCATCTCAACAGCCAGGGCGAGTACGTTCTTACCGATATCAGAACTGGTTTGATTGTGTCTATCTTCAACATTGGTTGTGCCATCGGTGGTGTCACTCTCGGTAGTTTGGGTGACAAATTCGGTAGAAGAGTTGCCCTCATGATCGTTATGGTTGTGTACATGGTTGGTATCATTATTCAGATTTCCTCCCACCACGCTTGGGAACAGTACTTTATTGGAAGAATCATTTCTGGTTTGGGTGTTGGTGCTGTTTCTGTTCTTTGCCCAACCTTTATCTCTGAGACTTCTCCAAAGCAGATCAGAGGTGCTCTTGTTTCTTGCTACCAGCTGATGATCACCCTCGGTATCTTCCTCGGTTACTGTACCAATTACGGTACCAGAAAGTACTCCGGCTCTGTTCAGTGGAGAGTTCCACTTGGTCTCTGTTTCTTCTGGGCCCTCCTTTTGATCACCGGTATGGTTTTCATGCCCGAGTCCCCACGTTACCTTGTTGAGGTGGGCAGACTTGAAGATGCCAAGGCCTCAATTGCCAGAGTGAACAAGGTTACTCCCGACCACCAGTTTGTCAACGATGAGATTGAACTTATCTACCACGGTATTGAGAAGGAGAGAGAGGCCGGAAACTCGTCGTGGACTGAGTTGATCACTGGTCGTCCAAAGATCTTCTACAGAGTTATGATTGGAGTCTTCCTTCAGTCCCTTCAACAGCTCACCGGTAACAACTACTTCTTCTACTACGGTACCACTATTTTCCAGTCTGTTGGTTTGAATGATTCTTACCAGACCTCTATCGTGCTTGGTATTGTGAACTTTGCTTCCACTTTTGGTGGTCTCTATGCTATTGAGAAGCTCGGTAGAAGAAACACCCTTCTCTACGGTGCCGCCGGTATGATGGCGTGTCTCGTTATTTTCGCCAGTGTCGGTGTCGCCAGACTTTACCCTAACGGTAGAGATGAGCCATCATCCAAAGGTGCTGGTAACTGTATGATTGTGTTTGCATGTTTCTTCATCTTCTTCTTCGCTACCACTTGGGCGCCAGGTGTGTTTGTCGTTATTTCCGAGACCTACCCACTGAGAATTAGAACCAAGGGAATGGCCATTGCTAACTCAGCCAACTGGTTGTGGGGTTTCCTCATTGCTTTCTTCACTCCAATGATCACTTCAGCCATCAACTTCTCGTACGGGTTTGTCTTCATGGGGTGTGTTATTTTCGCCTTCCTCTTTGTCTTCTTCTGTGTCCCAGAAACCAAGGGCCTTACTCTTGAAGAGGTTGACATGCTCTATGCTGATGAGTTCACTCCTGGCTTTGCATGGAGAGACTTTAAGGCTCACGCTGCTGCTCAAGCTGCTAAGGCCGAAGCTGAAGCCTAAGCTCAAAATTAGAATCTACACAAATACTTTTCGCATGCATTTATGGAAATGCCTCATGATTGATGAACTATGATTTTTTTTCTTGAGAAGTTTTATACATATATTCAGATACCGCTACACATCAATATATAGTTGGTTTTATAGTTCTTGAATCCAGTTGTTGAGAATAGGTTGTACAATTGAATAAGAGTAAAATTGGTTCCCATGTATGAAACTCAAGAGACCTAAGGCATTTGTGTGAAAAGTGTATATCTGGACTTGTCGTATTTCTGTCATCGATTTTAGTGTTGAGATTGAAGAAGCGGTGTTTTTGAGATGGAGAACAGGTTGCCAAGTTTGGTACTTGCTCCATTGGATATCTCACCGAAGTGGACTCAGAGGAGTTTGGCAAAGTAAGCCTGGTGTATATTTTATTTCGAGTACTTCAGAGGGTTTGTAATTGGGTTAAAATTATTATTAATGTATAAAGACTGCTATGCTCACTAAACTGTTCGTTGGAGCAGTCTACAGTAGCTGACACAACCAGGCTGAGGCAGGCTGAGGCAGCGGATATAAGCGGTGGCATCACCAAAAGGGTATCATCCATCACACCAGTGCCTCTCTGTAATATAAGTTGATAATCATGTTTATTAATCCAGTGCTTGAAGTTGTGCAGAGATATCTAGTTTTTTAGTCTCTCAGTCTCAATCTTAGTTTTTTAGTCTCTCAGTCTTAGTCTCTCAGTCTCTCAGTCTCAGTCTCTTAATCTCTCAGTCTCAGTCCCAGTCTCTTAGTCTTCTAACCCCAATCTCAGCGATATTACGGTTTACTCACCATCCGGTGCTCCTCTACAGTATATAACCACATGAGTGGAATCCCAACCCAAGGCTGGCTGCCTCAGCAGCGTATTAGTGTATAGGCACTTATCAATAGTGTATGAACTTATCAAGTGTATAGGCACTTATCAATAGTGTATGAACTTATCAAGTGTATAGGCACTTATCAATAGTGTATGAACTTATCAAGTGTATAGGCACTTATCGATAATGTATGCACTCATCGATAATGTATGCACTCTACATGCACTATTCCTTTCCTTGTGAAGCCCCAGCAGCCCCAGTTTGCCTCTTCTCTTTCTGCCTAATAGTGGGCACCGCACCCCGACAGTGTTTCTGCAGTGAACAGCCCCAGTCTTCTTCTAGTGTGGACACCCCACCCCATCCACAGTAGCCCTCTCCTCTAAGCTATAAGCACTCCTCTAAGCTATAAGCACTCCTCTGAGCAGTAAGCACTCCCCTAAGCAGTAAGCACTCCCCTAAGCGGTGAGCACTCCCCTAAGCAGTAAGCACTCCCAAGTGCCTAGAGTGCGCTAACCGGTCACGCGAAACTCACGTGGCTCTGAATTTTCAGACACCTTCGCGCTCCCACCTTCGCGGTTCCTCCTCTATGGTGGTAAACAGAAGTAGCGAGAAATGAGAGGGAATTCGTCCAGCGTTTGTAGTGTTGGAATTGTGGCATTTTCCAGTGGCTTTTGTGGTGTCATCAGACGGTGAAACATTCAGCTGTGCAGTGGATTCTTCACTATGGCCATTTAGTGTTGTAATGGGAAGTTTCATCACAGTATTCATACATTGAACACTATCCATTCCACTACATAGGTACCATAGTATACTACATATACCATAGTATACCACTGAACACTATCCATTCCACTACATAGATATACAATAGTATACTACATAGGTACCATAGTATACTACATATACCATAGTATACCACTGAACACTATCCATTCCACTACATAGGTACCATAGTATACTACATAGATATACCATAGTATACTACATAGGTACCATAGTATACTACATAGATACCACAGTACACTACATAGGTACACCATATATCCCACTATATCCATAGTGTATACCTATTCTATAGCTATACAACCATAGAGATCACGCTCACCACCAACACCACCATTGTATCCATTACATCTCCACAACTGGATTGTGGAGACCCCATACATAGTTATCAATCACCATTCTCTTGGTTAATCAATTGATTAACGAAACAACCACCCGTTGTCAACTATTATTGATCATCACCACTCTACATCCACCATGTACACAACCCACCTCGACCAACTAACGGCAAAGTTATCCGACTTGTCGTCCTCTCTCACAACAAAGCACTCTGTTCTCTCTGAACTATGCGACACTTTGGAGACCTACCAGTCCTCTGGCGCTACTGAATATAACCACTTCCTCAAGTGTGTCGTGCCCGTGTTTCTGTCGCTGCTGGATAGCGTCCCCATCACCTTTTCATCGGCCTCCCATGAACATAAACTGAGAAACCTAATTTTGGAAATCCTCCACAGATTGCCTGCCAATGAGGCGTTCCAGCCTTACTCTGTGGATGTGATAACCAGCTTGACAGCGCTCTTGAAGAAGGAGAACGAGGAGAATGGTGTGCTTTGTATGAAGGTGATAACTTCCCTGCACAAGGCTTACAAATCTTCTTTGAACGACAAGGTGCAACCTTTTTTGGAGGTGATCTTGGAGGTGTATGCCAATATTCCAGCAGTGGTTGCCAAGGAGTTCAGCGCAGTGAAAGCGGAATCATCACAAAAACCAAGCAACCACACTGGAGGTGAGCTGTCGGACCCTCAGCAATCGTCCAAGCCAGCCGACGAAAACCCCGACGAGCAACGCGAATCAATCAATTCTGATGAGCCAATTGAGTCCGTCGAGTCAGATACAATCGTTCCCTTGGACACAGACGACTCGGCCTCTAAAACCCTGCCTGATGCCCTCCACTCGTTTAAGATTCTCGCAGAGTGCCCCATCACTATGGTATCCCTCTACTCATCATACAAGCAGCTCGTTGAAACCTCCTTGCCTACGTTCATCCCTCATGTGATTGAAATCCTCTCTCTCCAGGCAGCGGCCCAAAAACTGGCCCACGAACAGGCCGCGCAAAGGGGAACCTACCTCACCACGGTGAGCCCAGACATTGTCAACCGTACTGTGTATGGTGATTTCATACTGGGACAAGTCAAGGCAGCGTCCTTTTTGGCATACATCTTCATCAGACGATACGCCCAGCACGTGCTGGAGCCCTACTATAAGCAGATTCCGGACCTGGTGATCCGCCTGCTCCAGGACTGTCCCAGTGAACTGAGTGCCGCCAGAAAGGAGCTGCTCCACGCCACCCGCCACATTCTCTCTACAGAGTTCCGTACCCGCTTTATCCCCAAAATCGATATGCTGTTTGACGATAACGTGCTGATTGGCCGTGGGCTCACCGCGTACGAGACGCTGCGGCCGCTGGCGTATTCAACCGTGGCAGATTTCATCCACAACGTGCGCACAGAGCTGAACCCTCAGCAGATTTGGAAATCCGTCCAGATTTACTGCAACAACCTCCAAGACGAGAGCTTGGCGTTGACAGTTCAGATTATGAGCGCCAAACTCCTGTTGAACCTGGTGGAGAGGATCATCAAGATGGAAAACAAGCAGGAGGGAAGACAGCTTTTCATGTTTATCATTGGGGCATATAGTGGCAGGTTCAAGGCGTTGAATAGGAAGTATGGGATCCACGGATCAGGCGCAACAGAGGGGTCTCGCTCACGGACGCAAGAGCCAGCAACCCATTCAGCCTCGCCAACTAGGGCAAAACTGGCGACTCGCCCTCACCAGCCAGAGGAGGCCAAAGAGACCGACCGGGATAAAATGGATGTGGATGAGCCTGGCGAGTCCGACTCCGGTGATGAGCCTCATGACTCAGCCAAGGAGTCCAAGATGATGGTGGGACCACCCCAGACAAATAACGAGGAGGTGGTTGCTCTGCCCATCCAGATAACACCGCCTCCGATTTCGCCGCCTCTTAAAGACGCCAAGTACCTCTTCCGTACCCTCATGACGTTCCTCAAATCTGTCATATTCTCCCTTAGATCGTGTAACCCGCCGCCGCCAAAAGAGCACCCCTCTCAAACCTGGAACGAGGCCGCTCGTAACTTCTCGTATGAAGAGGTGGAGATCCTTCGCGAGTTGTTCAGAGAGTGTATTTCCGGCCTCAAGTTCTTCCAATCCTCCAAACCCGCGCGTGCCGTCACCAAACAGCCGTTTGACGTTTCAGGGCCAAACCTCCCCATCACCTCGTCCAAAGAGGAAAAAGACCTCATGGAGATATTCGCCACGATGTTCATCCACATCGATCCCGCAACGTTCAACGAGATTGTCCAGTTTGAGCTGCCCCACTTATACTCCATGATGCTCGACAATGCCGCGCTGCTCCATATCCCGCAGTTCTTTTTGGCGAGTGAAATGACCTCTTCCAACTTCTCTGGCCTCTTGCTCGCGTTCTTGAGGCTCAAGCTCCCCATTCTGGGCGACTGCGATATAATTTCCTCCAATATCCTGATCCGTCTCTTTAAGCTCTGCTTCATGTCGGTAAACCTGTTCCCCTCTGTTAACGAGGGGGTCATCTTGCCGCATTTGAACGAGCTTATCCTGCAGTCGCTCAACTACTCAACAAAGTCCAGGGAGCCGATTGTCTACTTCTACTTGATTCGCACGCTGTTCCGCTCTATCGGCGGCGGAAGGTTTGAAGATTTGTATAAGGAAATCATGCCACTGCTCCAGGTGCTGTTGGCATCGTTAGATAGAATGATACAAACAGCTCGTAGGCCGCAAGAGCGGGACATCTACGTTGAGCTCTGCCTAACGGTGCCCGTGAGATTGAGCGTGTTGGTCCCCCATTTGAGCTACCTCATGAGACCTCTCGTGTACGCTTTGAATGGGTCCCAGGAGCTCGTTTCTCAAGGGCTGCGCACTCTTGAGCTATGTGTGGATAACCTGACAGCGGAGTACTTTGACCCCATCATCGAGCCTGTGATTGACGATGTCATGGCGGCTCTATGGAGACACCTGAGGCCCTTGCCATACTACCATCAACACTCGCACACAACCTTTAGGGTGCTGGGAAAGCTGGGTGGGCGCAACAGAAGCTTCCTGGGGGTGTTTGACAAGTTAGAGGGCCAGACACCCACAGAACAGGACGTTGAGGCTCTCTTTTCCGTTGAAGGACTGCCCAACCTCACAAAGATATCTGTTACATCTGGTGTTACCGCTGCCCTTTCCTTTTTGGTGGACCCGCGTTACAAGCCTCATTACCGTGTGAGTGCCTACAACTACCTCACGTCTCTGCTTAAGATGTTCGTTGACTGTGTTGAAGTGCCACCAACGTTCCCTCAGCAGGTGAAGGAGTCTGTTGCACTGCTCCAGAGGGACTCCTTTGATCCGGAGGACCCAGACAACACGTTAGAGGTGGCGGCAGTGAAGGACGCGGCCAAACTCGAGAGGGAGGAGAAGCTGGTTATCCGTTTGTTGGAGGCGCTCTTCTTTGCGGTTTCCCTACAAGAGGTTGCCGAAGATGCCAACAACCTCATTGCAGGATTGTGCAACCACTCGGTACTTCTCTTTTTGGGTAAGACCCTTGTTGGTAAGCGTAAACTGCACCGTAAGTTCTCCATCAACAACCACGAGGGGCGTTTCTACATCTCTGAGAACGTGCTGTTTGACGCCATTTCACACGCCCTGAGCTCCCACATCAAGTCCGTGCGCGAAGCCGGCACCAAAGCGGTGCACTGCTTCTTTGAGGCAACGGTCACCCTGCTGGGATCAGTAGAGGCAGCCACCAAGTTCGCACCTCTGCGTATTCTCTGCTCCAAGTTCATCCACAGGTGTTTTGAAGAGGCCTACTATGCCAAGTTGGGCGGCGTTCTGGGGCTCAAGGTGCTCATCCACAACTTGGAGATCCCCATCTCGTACTTCGCACCAAGACAGTTGGAGATTTCCAGGGCGTGTTTCTTTGTGCTCAGAGATACACCACCAGACGTCCCGTCGGAGGTGTGCAGGGTGACGAGAGAGCTCGTGCTGGACCTGTTGAAGAGGTGCAACGCCCACACCCCCACCCAGCAGGTATTCCAGAACCCATTCCAGGCTGTTGTTTCCTCTCTGGTGTATGACCTATCAAACGCAAACGAAATTGTCAGAGAGACCGCCAAGGAGGCGCTTGAGGCGCTAGCGGCAACTACAGGCGTGAGTTTGGCCTCGATGGTTGCTCCGTGTAAGACGGTGCTGCTGGCACCCATTTTTGGTAAGCCGTTGCGTGCTCTGCCGTTCCAAATGCAGATTGGCAACATTGACGCAGTCACATGGTGCCTTGCCCTCGACAACACGTTTTTGGAGTTCAACGACGAGCTCAACAGGCTTCTGTTGGAGGCGCTGGCACTGGTGGATGCGGAGGACGAGTCGCTCATTTCGGCCCACCGCATGTTTGAGCACCGCACAACGAGGCAGCTCGTTAGGCTGAGGGTGGTTTGCATTGAGCTCTTGTCTTTGGCGTTGACCAAACCGCAGTTTGCCACGGCTAATCAGGGCATCCGTATAAGAGTGCTGGCGGTGTTCTTCAAGACTCTTTCCGCTAAGTCAACCGATATAATCGATGCGGCCCACGCCGGTTTGAAGACCGTGCTGGCCCAGAACGGCAAGCTGCCCAAGGATTTGCTCCAATCGGGTCTCCGCCCAATGCTGATGAACTTGAGCGACCACAAGAAGCTGACCGTTGCTGGGTTGGAGGCCCTTGCAAGGCTGCTGGAGCTGCTCATTTCGTACTTCAAGGTTGAAATCGGTCGTAAATTGCTGGACCACCTAATGGCGTGGGCACAGCCGGCATCTTTGGCTGCTATTTCTGGCCACGAGTTGGACACCCATCCCACAGTGCAGGTGGTTGTTGCGATCCTCAACATCTTCCACCTCCTCCCCCCCAAAGCATTCACCTTCACCGAGGAGCTGATGAAGACTTTGCTTCATTTGGAAGATAACCTTCGCCGGAAACACAACTCTCCGTTTAGGAAACCCATCGGCAAGTTCCTCAACAGGTTCCCCGACCATGCGGTTGCCTTCTTCCAGAGCAAGTTTGGACTCCGTAGTGTGAATCTGAGATTGGCATATTTTGTAGCACAGCCGGATTTCCCGGAGTTGAGAAACTACGTTGCTTCAAAGTTGTCTGATTTCGTTGATATCGCTGAGAAGGAGACCAACGGGGAGGTGAAGTGTGTGATGTTCGCCAATGTGGTGGATTTGATAAGCGCGGTTCATTCGGCTCAGTCGAAGGCTATTGCTGCTGGGCCAGGTGTCGTGCCAGGAGTCGAGTCAGCCAAACCAACCAAGCCTCTAGAACCGGCCGGATCCATAACCCCTTTGGTTCCCCCTCCGCCTCCCGCAGTGGCTGTTGTTCCAACTGATGGTGCCGCCACTCCAGCTACCCCTGCCGCCCCAGCAGTTGTAACAACGACCGTTCCCCTCACTCCACTCCTTACAAGATGTACCAAACTCATGGCCGAGTGCCTTGCGATCGAAAGAGCGCTTCCGCTTGTATCGCCTGTTCATCTGTATATGAAACACTCCACGGAGTCCCTTCAGGAACTCCACGTGTTGTACTTGGAATCATCCAGCGCGCTTGCCTCTACCGAGTACGCGGTGATGTTTATCGATCTGCTGTGTAAATTGGACGTTTCCGTGTCTTGCTGTGTCCACGACTTTATCATTAACCATGTGGTCAAGTCGGATGACGTGGCTCTAAAGAAGGAGTACTTATTGAAGTGCGTTGAGGCATCAAGCAATGAGGAGGTTTCGCTTAGTACGAGGATATTCTTGTTCAAACATGTGATTAACCAGGTGTTGGTTACAGAGGGAAAGTCACGTGGCACCCTTGAGAGGTTGACCCTCGAGGTGAACGCTGTAGACGTTGCCGGGGCAAGTGATCAAATGGAGATAGACGGAGGAGGAGAGGGAGAAGCAGATAAGAAAGCCGGGAAGGATGTTTGTGTTGACGACTCTACTCGCTCAGACTCTAAGGGCTCTACTCGCTCAGACTCTGCTTGGTTTTCAAGAATACATAGCCACGTATGGAAATCCACAACATCCACAACCTCCTTATCGCTGTCATCGCTATCGTCAGGATCACTTGATCAGTTCAAGTTTGAACTTCTCCAAATGACCTCGTTGCTCATCAAATACGACTCAAAGCACATTGCAGCCAACCGAGTAGACGTCATCAAGTTTGTATGGCATTTCATCAAACTGGACGATGCAATCACCAAACATGCCGCGTATGTAACCACCGCCCTTTTCATCGCCAAGTTTGATACGCCCACAAAGATCATCACACAGGTGTTTGTGGCGCTGCTCAAGGCCCACCAGGTTGATACCCGTCACCTTGTGAGGGAGGCCCTCGATACTCTGGCTCCGGTGATCTCAGGCAAGTCAACAGGCTCTGTAGAGTGGCTGAGGTGGCCCCGCAGGGTACTCGCAGAGGATGGCTTTAACGTGACTCAGGTGTTGAACGTGTACCAGTTTATAGTGCACCATCCAGATATGTTTTACCCAGCACGGGATCATTTCATACCCAATATCATCACTGCAATGGGTAAATTGACGATTCTCGCCAACCCGGCAGTTGAGAATCAGGTTTTGGCTATCGATATGGCAGAGCTGATCCTTACCTGGGAGAGAAGGACCAAAGGGGAAAGCTTGGGCACTACGGAGAAGGAAGAAGATGTGAATGCAGACTCTGAGAAAAACGATAACCAGGAGAGAGAGACTGATGAGAGAGAGACTGAAGCAGACGCCAAAGAAGAAACTCCCACGGGGGTATCGTATTCCGTGCCCTTCTCGCAACGTGAAGCTTGCATCACCTTCCTAATTAGGTATGTCTGCATTTCCCAGCAACGAGCATCAGAAAACGAACTGGGCAAGAAGGCACTCAATATCCTTCACCAGCTTCTGGGACCAGACTACTGGCCTGAGGTTTCCGTTAAGCTGGCTTTCTTTGAGAGGTTCCTCATCAGTGCGGACTTTACATCCCCCAACGTTTTGGGCTACTGTCTTAACGCCCTGGAGGTGCTGGCGGTGGCATTGGAGTGGAAGTCCCCGGAGTGGATTGTCCAGAACCTTTCTTATTTGCAAAAGCTGCTGGAGAAGTGCTTACGTAGCGATAACCACGACGTGCAAGAGGTGTTGGAGAAGGTGTTGAGGGTTGTACTGGGTGCTATCAACAGCGTTACAGGTGCTGGCGGTGCTGGCGGTGCTGGCGGTGTTGGCGGCGTCGATGTTGGTGGTGCGGCTAGTGGTGCCACTGACACCATTGCCCCTCCAGGGTTGGCGCCCACTTCTTCTCACACCGCGATTGGTGGTGGTGACGAACTGATGGGAGATGGTGAAGGCGATGACGTGAATGAGGACATCAAGTCCTTCTTGACGTTATTGGTGAGCATCATCACCGAAGATTTAGGCGGTATGGCCTCTGTGGCTGCTGGAGTCACACTGTGCTCTACTCTGGCCGAGTTTAGGCCGGCCGCGCTCAGCTCAGTGATGCATCTGATCATTCGCACTTTGAGCAAACTGGTAAAAGACCATATTTCAATAGCAATACAAACAGGGGGACGCTCACAACAAACAGCCCACAGCGGTGCCCACACCGGAACAGGCGGTGAGGCACCACCAAGCCAGGTCGGAGCAACAGGGACCTCTACCGGAAGCGGTGGCGGCGGATCGGGTGCCGCTGGAGGCGCCTCCTCCACTACTGCCAATGGTGCCTCTTCTAGCGCATCCGGTTCATCAGGGACGGGCTATGTCTCTGCAGAATACGAGGCTCGTATGACCACCAAACTGCTGGAAAAGGTGTTGAACCTCTGTGTTTCACGCATCTCCACTCTGGGAGACCAGAGGCGTATCTTTTTGTCATTGCTGGCGCAACTGATTGACCGTAGCGTGGACAAGGAGCTTCTGCGCAAGATTGTGGCGATTGCGCGTGAATGGGTGTTTCAGACTAAAACGGATGTGGTTTTCCCAACTACCAAAGAAAAGGCTGGCATTCTGGCAAAGATGATGGTTTTTGAAGCCAAGGGGGATGCGCAGCTCTCGCGGGATTTCTACAATATCATTGTGGATATCTTCAAGGACAAGAACCTTGCCTTTTCAGAGCTCACAGTAAGGATGGAGCAGCCGTTTTTGGTTGGCACAAAGCTTGCCGAGGTTGAAATCAGACAGGAGTTGATGGGGATATTAAGCGACAGTTTGGAGAGAGATATTGGCAAGAGACTGGCCTATGTAATCAGGGACCAGAATTGGGAGTTCTTAGCTGATTATCCATGGTTGAACCAGGCGCTTCAGCTGCTGTACGGGTCATTTAAGCAGAGCAAGAGGTTGAGGTTTGCTGATGAGGAGTATCGGTTTGCCAAACTGGAGGATATTCAAGAGGGGTTGGGCAGTGGAGAAAAGCGAACGGAGAAGGTAAGTGATTTGTCTGATGGAGTTTCAGTGGTGAAGGAGGAACCGCGTGAGAAATCACCTGACGCTGTTAAGGTTACAGAGACTGTGAGTGGTGATGAGATGGAGGTGGATCAGAGGGAGGTGGATGAGAAGGAGGGTGAAGCCGAGGGGGCAAAGGGGGAGGAATCTAAAGAACCTAAAGAGTGCAAAGAATCCAAAGTCAAAGAATCCAAAGAAGCCAATAAAGAGAAACACACTCAATCAATTGAGAGCTTCCTCAATGACCACAACACCTTTTTAGCCACTCACATGGTGGTGACAGCTAGGGATATAATTGCACCTCTGGTTGATATCTCATACCAGAGTGCAGACACAATCCACAACGCATGGGTGGCAGTTTTCCCAGCCGCGTTTTCATGCATTGAGCAACGAGACGTGACAGAATTCATCCACGCAATGGTCACTTTGCTCAGCAAAGAGTACCATGCCAGACAACAGGACGCGCGCCCTAATGTTGTTCGCAGTATATTGGATGCCGTTCTCAAATGCCCCAATCTCACGCTACCTGCTCACTGTGTGAAGTATTTGGCTGCCAACTACGGCGCTTGGTACACTGGAATTGGCCTTTTGGAAAGAATGGCCATCCAGACCGAAGGGTGTGATTCTGGCGACTCTTCGGATGCAGCTTCGCGTATTGCCGAGACGGCAAAGGACGCGTTGGCCGAGACGTACGCTTCGCTACAGGAGAACGACTACTTTTACGGGTTATGGAGAAGGCGTGCCAAGTACCTGGAGACCAATGCTGCTCTCTCGTATGAGCAGATTGGCCTTTGGGACAAGGCGCTTCAGCTCTACGAGGCCGCGCAGATCAAAGCCCGCGCTGGCGTATTGCCATACTCGGAAAGCGAGTACGCACTGTGGGAGGACAATTGGATTCTCTGTGCTGAAAAACTGCAGCATTGGGATATCCTCACCGAACTGGCCAAGCACGAAGGGTTCACAGATCTGCTCTTGGAGTGCGGCTGGAGGGTTGCCGATTGGAACGCCGATAGAGAGCCTTTGGAGCAGAGTGTCAAGACTGTCATGGATGTCCCCACTCCAAGGAGGCAAACGTTCCAGACCTTCCTGGCCCTGCAAGGGTTTGCCCACCGCAAGGAGAGCATCCAAGAGGTTACCAGATTGTGCGACGAAGGCATCCAGCTGGCGCTACGCAAGTGGCACGCTCTGCCCGGCAGTGGAAGCAGTGGTGTCAACGGGGGCATTGGCCTTGTGAACGGTATACTGAGCAACAGTGCCACACCGACAGGCAGCAACAGCAGCATTGGAGGAGGTAGCTATTACGGCAGAATCACCCCAGCGCACATCTCCCTACTCCACACATTTCAGCAGTATGTGGAGTTTATGGAGGCTTCACAGGTGTACTCCTCCCTGGTGACCACCAACGCGCAGAACCTCGACGTGAAGAGCCAGGAGCTGAAAAGGGTCCTCCAGGCTTGGCGAGAACGTCTTCCCAACGTGTGGGACGATATCAACATCTGGAACGACCTGGTTACCTGGAGACAGCATGCCTTTGGCGTAATCAACAAGGCTTATATGCCATTTGTGCCAGCGCTTCAGGGAAATGGTGGCAATGGTGGCAATGGTGGCGCCACCGGCACCAACAACGGAGGAGGTGGTGGTACAAACTCATATGCCTACCGAGGATTCCATGAGATGGCTTGGGTCATCAACAGGTTTGCCCATGTGGCTCGTAGACAGAGCATGCCTGAGGTGTCGTTGATTCAGCTCACCAAGATCTACACGTTGCCCAATATCGAGATCCAAGAGGCGTTTTTGAAGTTACGCGAGCAGGCGCAATGCTACTACCAGAATCCCAACGAGCTCAACACGGGTTTGGACGTGATCAGCAACACAAACCTGGTGTACTTTGCAACGCAGCAAAAGGCTGAGTTCTTCACCTTGAAGGGAATGTTTTTGGCCAAGCTGGGCGTTGTCGAAGAGGCCAACCACGCCTTTGCCGCTGCTGTTCAAATCGACCTCAACCTTGCCAAGGCCTGGGGAGAATGGGGTGCCTTTAACGATGCCCGTTTCAAGGCAAACCCAGGCAACACCACCTTTGCCAACGATGCAGTCAACTGTTACTTGCAAGCTGCCGGTTTGTATAAGAATTCAAAGACCAGAAAGCTCTTGAGCCGTATCCTATGGCTCATCTCCCTCGACGATCCCTCCGGGTTGCTCGCTGCTGCATTTGAGAACTATAGAGGCGAAGTGCCCGTTTGGCACTGGGTCACCTTTATCCCCCAGTTGCTCACCTCGTTGTCTCATAAGGAGGCCAAGCTCGTTAGGGGTATTCTCATCAGAATAGCAAAGAGTTACCCACAGGCGCTCCATTTCCAGCTCAGAACAACAAAGGAGGACTTTGCCGTGTTGCAAAGACAAATCTCTCAGTCTGCTGACAGTGGGGGTGCCGGTAACAACGGTGGTGGCAGTGCCCCCGCAACTGCTGGGGTCCCTGGTAGTGGTGGTGGGGTCCCTGGTGGTGGTGCCGCACCTGGAAACCGCCAACCATGGGAGCATGTTGAGGAGATTATGGGTATTCTGAAGACGGCATACCCGCTCTTGGCGCTCTCATTGGAGTCCCTGGTTGACCAGTTGAGCCAGCGGTTCAAGTGCGATGCAGATGAAGATGCCTATAGGCTAGTTGTGGCGCTCTATAACGACGGAGTTCAATACCTCAACAGGCAAGGTAATCCAAGAGAGGATGCCAAGCTGCCACCGTCTACCGAGGCAAACATCACAAGATTTGCCGATACCGTTTTGCCCAAGCACATCAGAGCGGAGTTTGAGAGCGATGTGATTGCTGCTAAGCCCAACCTGGAGACCTATATCTCCAAGCTGCGCAAATGGAGGGATTGCCTTGAAGAGCGCCTCGACCGCAGTTTTGGCAGGGTGAGTCTCGAAAGGGTTTCACCCCATTTGGCACAGTTCCACCACCAAAAGTTTGAAGACATTGAAGTTCCCGGGCAGTACCTACTCAACAAGGAGAGCAACGCCCATTTCATCAAGGTGGAGAGGTTCTTGCCCGATTTGGAGCTGGTGCGTGGATCAACGGCATGCTATAAGAGGGTGACCCTTAGAGGCCACGATGGCTCTACCCATTCGTTTGCCGTGCAGTTCCCAGCGGCAAGACACTGCCGCCGTGAAGAGCGCATATTCCAGTTGTTTAGAATCCTGAACGAGGGAGTGGCATCCAAGACGCAGAGCAGAAGCCGTAACCTGGGCTTCACCGTGCCCGTTGCGGTGCCTGTCTCTCCTCACATCAGACTGGTTGCCGACGATTCTCGCTACACAACCCTTGTCCAGGTTTACGAACAGTACTGCGCAAGCAAGGGCCAGAACAGAGACGAGCCATTGGCATACACGATCCGTAAGCTGAGGGCTGCGTATGACGTTCGCTTACCTAAACCCGATATCGCGGCCGTCAAAGCGGAGATCTTGGCAGGTATCCAGGCAGAGCTTGTCCCATCAACGGTGCTGCTGCACCATTTGACCGCTAGATTCCACAGGTTTGACGACCTGTGGCTCTTCCGCAAGCAGTTTGCCGCACAGTACGCCGCGTTTGCCTTTATGACGTATATACTGTGTATCAACAACAGACAGCCCCAAAAGATCCACGTCAACCTGGGTTCCGGTGCAGTGTACACTTCGGAAATGCTCCCATGCAGGCTCAACACGGGCCGCAACCATGCCACTGCGTATGCCAATTCCTCTTTGGATGCCGCTGCCCAGAGGGGAGCCCCACTCTTCTGTAACACCGAGGCCGTTCCGTTCAGACTAACGCCTAATATCCAAAGGTTTATTGGTGAATATGGTTTGGAAGGTGTATTCTCGGTGGATATGATGCTCTTTGGACAGGCTCTATCTGACCCCGACTTTGACATGGAAGGTTATCTGAGCCTGTTTGTAAGAGACGAAGTCATTTCTTGGTTCACCCAGCAACACCGTCCATCAGCGCAGGATCCTCAACTGAGGGAGATTGTGACCGTTAACGTTGACCATGTCGTGAAGAGGGTTGAACAAATTGGTAAGGTTGACTCTTCCTCCAATCCAACAGCTTCAGGAGTTTCTGGGGGTAATGTGACTGGAGTTGCTGCTCAGCATGTTTTGAATCTGATCTCTGGGGCTGTTAACCCAAGAAATCTTGCCGCTGCTGATACTCTGTGGATGTCGTACTTTTAGAAAAAACCTTCTTCCTCTCTCTGTATTTGCTATCACTATACCATCATTTGTTGCTTGTGATGCTACTATTATACTATCGTTGTTATTTGTAATACTATTATTTATCGTTATCAATACTGCGTACCCGATATAAGGTTAGCATTCATATACAATCCTATACAATATTACACAATATTATACAATTCTACATAATAGTACAATATTATGCAAATAACATCATTTTGCATCAGATAACCATTCGCTCTCCCCATGATCTCCCCTGGTGATCTCTCCCCGTCTTATGGGATTGGTGGCTCAACTCCTCTTGCAGACAACCAACGGTAAACTCGCCTCTCTATTTTACATATCAAACTCTCATTCCTCACCACACCCTCACTCACCCAAACACCCCAAGCCCCCATCATATTGGCCATCAACATATCGGTGAAGAGTCGATCTCCAACAACAGCCACTTGATGAGCACCAGTGACAACATTATTGTCTATGAAATATTTCATGATCTCCCCATGACAACCCGGTTTCTTAGTCGAGTGCCTTAGAACGGTCACGCCCGTCCTCTCTTCCAAAAGTTTAGCTTGGGCGTAGTTGATGTCACCATCTGTGCCAGCTGAATTGCTTACAATCAACAACTGAGCGCCAGGGTAGTTTTGTTTTAGAGTGGAGAATGTTTCCTAAAAGAGTCAGTACAACAACACATATAAACACATATGTATAGATCGATGCTCATATCCCATAATGGATGACTCACCTCATATTCTGGCCATATCCTATCATCCAGATGCTTTGCAAAGCAATTGTCTTTATCCAGCACCACAGCCTTTATCAATGGTGAATCACCGCTTAAGGATGAAGTTGAAGATGAAGCCTCTTCGCTGGAGATCACCGCAACTTCTTTTTCACTATTCACAAAGTTGTGTTTGACAATTGGCTCCCTTATTGGGATAGGCAATTGAGCAAATGTGGGGACAGTAATATGGGGTAGACATAACTGTGGGGAAAAGAGCAGTCTTGCTACATTAAGGGTGGCTGATACGTTGAACGCGGACATGCTGGGATGACAAGAATGACAGGGCTACAACAAAAGCCATTGAATATCACCTGAAATCACAGAAATAACAACCATATAATGTACAAGGGGATATCACCGGTCTCTTTTCCGTATATTGTTCCATCCATAGTAGGCCCTCCATAGTGGGCCACCTTACTGTAGACACCTCTCTAATGTGCACATCCTGTGTATGTAGTGCCATACCCAATTTAACGTGGTTAAAATATTCTTCAACAGCTCCACAGTGAGAGAGCTCAACAGTTGTATGTGCCCATTATCATGAATTGGGGGCTGTGATAATTCACAATATTTATATTGGGAGGGTTCCATATTAAAGGTTCAGCTGATTGTCTTTTCAATTCTATTTACAGCACTACAAGTTTCACAGGTGTGAGATTTATTTACACCCAAAGACACGTCGTTTACCGTCAGTTGTTTTTTTCAGCATAGTTAGAAGCTGGCGCTGCCAAAAGGCACATTCCACAGTTGCATTTCCAAGTTGCATTTCCAAGTTGCTCTTCCCACTTGCATTTCCCACTTGTTTCCACGGTGTGCCACAACTCTTTCGACATACAATTGCATTGAGGGTCTTCGGCCTAAGCAGGGTACTCACAATTTGTTCACCCACCTGCTGATCCATTAGTCATACGCACAGTTGCCTCCACCTCTACATTCACCACCATGTCTGACGTTAGGAAAACTCCAAGAAACCAGAGCCGAAAGAAACAACCATCAAAAGCACAGCCCAATTCCCAATCGGGAACCCAGCTGGGAAACCAGAACTCAGACTCCGAAGATGTGTGTGTAATATGTGCTGAAAAGCTTGAGTATGCCGCTATCACATCCTGTAACCACGTCACCTGTCATGTGTGCACCTTCAGACAGAGAGCATTGTACGATAAAAAAGCGTGTTTGGTGTGTCGAGTAGATAAAGAACGTGTTATCATCACGGAAAATATATCCCCAAGCTCCTTCTCCGATGTGTTACCTCGCGTTGTGGAAACTAACCTTAAATACGGCCTAGAGTTCACCTCTCTCTTTGCCAAAGATGCCACTTTAAACCTCTTGCTACTCGCTTGTCCAGTATGCGATGAGGACCCTGCAAACTTTCACAGCATTAAAAAGCTTAACGAGCATGTCTCCAAGGCCCACGATCGGCATTTCTGTATGGTTTGTGCGCATAACAAAAGGGCATTCCCTTGCGAACTGCCTCTGTATACCCAAAGGCAGCTCCAACTCCACCAGAGCAAGGGGGATGTCGAAGGCTTCAAGGGCCATCCAATGTGCCAGTTTTGTACCGGTAAAAGGTTCTACAGCGAAGACGAGCTCTTTGTTCATTTAAGGGAGAAGCACGAGAAATGCCACGTTTGCGATCAAATCGATCCCAACAAACCTCAGTATTTCAGAAACTACGAAAATTTGTACACCCATTTCCGGAGCGAGCACTTTGTGTGTAATGTGCAGGTGTGTTTGGACCAGAAGTTTGTCGTTTTCAGGGATGAGTTGGATCTCAGGGCCCATATGATCAAGGAACACCCACTGATATTTGGCAACGATAAGAAGTTGGCGGTCATTTCAGGCCACAGAGGGTTTGGGTCACAGCTATCAAATGCGTCGGGGCTGGGGTTTTCCGGTTATGACAGTGGTGTTGGTAGCAGTGGGTCAAATGGCAGTGCAAGACGCCGTAGGAATAACGGTTCCAATAATCCAAACGACAACGGCGAAGTGTCCTCCTACAGCATGAAGAAGATGAGATTAGAGGAAAGAGCAAGACATTACTTGGATTATTCAAATACATCGCTCAATAGGTTTCTCTCTGTAAACGCCGCGTTCAGGGATGACCAGTTGTCAGCGCTTGAAGTATACAACGAGTATGTTGATATTTTCAAAACCTCTCAAACAGCAGATATAAGCCTCTTGTTGACGGAATTGTCCGAACTATTTCCGAACGAGTCCTCCAAGCAGAACTCCCTCAATAAGATCATCTCTGAGAAGGGCTTGTCTGGGTTGCCTGCTTCTGGGTTAAACGGAGCTTCTTCCTCTCCTCACCTGGAACAGTTTCCCTCTTTGGGAAGCGGTGATATTACAGTTGTTGGTGGAACGTGGTCAAACAGAAACAAGACGACAAGATCCAACTTAGAGGCATTCCCGCAGTTGGCGACGCATGCCCCCAGTCAGAGGAGCGTAGGCACTGTTGCAAGCAACGGCAGATCCAGCGCACACTATCCCAAAACCACCACAACGGTGTCCCAGCTGTTGAATAAACCCTCCAAACCGGTATCCACCACAAGTGGTTCTAATGGCACTGGTCGCACTCATTCACCCACCCCACTAAACTGGGCATCCTCGCCTTCTAAGTCCCCACGAGTAAACACCGCTAGCTTTCCTGCTCTTCCTGTTGCCGCGAAGAAGAAACCGCCGCGTGTCAATCCTATCAATACCAGCAGTGGAGTGTGGAATACCACCAGTTCCAGTGCCCAAAATGGCGGTGATTCTCAGGATGTTGATACATCATCCAATTCTAGAGGTGTCAGTGGAGCCAACACCCCCATTTCTTCAAACCCTTCCGCTTTGGACTTGAACCAGCTTTCTACGGCCCTTCCTCAAGTGAGCGGTGTTGGTGGGAAGAAAAAGAAACAAAAGCAGTTGTTGTTCCATATTGGTGTATAGGTATTCTATAGAATAATGACATACGATACAGCACCCAATTGATTATTTCATTAAATTACACACTTGTAGATGTTGGAAGATACTTGTACATGTTAAAACTTACTTGTAGATGTGAACATACTTGTACATGTTGAGTTAACAACATATTCAACAACAACGTAAATGTTCACCTAATTGGAAGGAGATTTTGCTCTTTAACCCCTTCCCTACACAAAGGGCACTCCGGCCTCTCTCTACACCAATCGGTAATACACTCCCAACAGAAACAATGCCCACACTTAGCTGCCGTGGGTGCTTTCATGTACGACAAACACAGCATACATTTACGTGATCCTTCAGGAATATACGGCAGCATCTCAGGGTCCTCAAGATCGATAACACCACTCTGAAATGCACCCGGCACAGGAACCCCATCCAACTTGGTATCTTGAATTATAGTGCCGCCCGTCTTTTTACCCAAAGAGGAGTTGAAACCGCTCTTCTCATCACCATCTGTGTCATCTGGATTACTGCCTTTGCCCAACGCAGAGATTTCCTTTATTTTTCCCAATGATTTGACAAACATTTGTAGTAGGATGATACCACCCAGCAACTCATAGTTGCCGTTTGAGGAATCTTCGGTGGCCACCTTATGTCCCAAGGCGTAGCGCATGCCAAATATCCTCTTGGATAGCTGGTAATAATTACCTGATAGGTAGAACAGTGCCAGATGAAGGGTCATTACACTATCGGCCACTTTCATTACAGACATGTTTTGGAGGAGTCCTTTTAGTAGTGATGGGTTTTCATCCCCCTCAGAAGGAGTCTCTTCCTCTACCTGAGGCTTGATCTTACGGAGCACCTTTGTGAGAATATATGGTAAAACAGCATATCCAAGGATGAACAGGGCGCGCTTCTAAACGTGAGGTGTTAGTAGGAGTTGAAGGAGCAATTTAAAACAGTTTGGATGAATGGGTTGGGCTCATAGACTGATGGGTTACCAGCATTGTTATCGTATAATTGCTGCAGTGTGGGCATATACGGATGACAGTGCAATGAGACATTGTTGATACTTACGGATATACCAGGAATCCTCCTGCCATTCCTACTGACATATATCAAATCTGTGTATTCTTCGCCCAAAGTCTTGACTCCTAACAGTGTTGTCAGCATGAGGTATATCGATTTGGCAGCGACGGTGATCTCTTCAGGATGAGTATGGATGAAACGAGTTCCTTTGAAGATCTGCACCACATCCTGTAACTTGTCCTTGAAAACATTCTCAAAATACGAATCCTTCTGGTGTGCTCGGACAATTGCAGGAGCGTTTGCCAAATCAAGCACGCACTCGTCAGACATTGTAGGGTGTCCGTCGGAATGTAGGTGTCCGTTGGGGTGAGGGTGAATATGTAATGAGTATATGACGATTGGATCGCTAACACCGTTGAATAAACAATAACCACACACGTTTACCCTCAACACAGGCTATCAAATACGGTTGTGATTGTGCTTAGGGTGTTCCTATATATCACTGTGGCTTTTTGGGAGATCCCTCGGCATTTCCTACAGTATATATATTCCATGTGTTAACTATGGGGAATTAACTATGGGGTAATTAACTATGGGGTAACCGTGGATAATTTAGTATGGATAACTTAGTATGGGGCATTCAGTATGGCACTCCTCCACTACGTGGTGGTAGTGTGGAGACAGAGAGTATTAGGCTACGGGTCTGAAAAGGGCAAACATTTGGGGCTGCGTTGCCATTTATTCATAGGGGATAGAGTGGGGCTGTCTAGATGGGAGGAAGGGGAGGAGATGAAGGTTTAAAATAGGAAAGGTGGTTTAAATATGAATATATGCTATTTTTTGGCCATTGATATGAATAATATGATGTGATTGGAGGAAAGGTTGAATACTCATAGAAAAGGATATGAAAGTGTATGTTGACTTTCATATCAGCTCTGTAGTGGGGTATAATAAGGGTATGAAGTATAAAGATATTCCTGTTCACTCAAAACTTAATGCGATCAAAATGGAAGCCTGGACTGCCCTCTCAACCGCTTCTCTCCTCCTTTATCCTTCTTAGTAACACCTCCTCGTGAACGACCACTATTACACCTTTTGCTCTCTTCACCACTATCAACGCTCTCTGATCCATTGAGAGCGGCAGACAACTCATGGGCATAATGCCAGTCAGCGTGCTCTTCACCACTCTCTTCAATGGGTATTTCTGTGTTACACCGCCTACAAAATCTATTCGCCTCCTCGACTGGCTGGGATAGAGAGCTCTCTGCGTTATTCCTCAACTGATTCCCATCTATGTATCCTGTGTCTACAATAGTATCAGGCTGTCCCCTTAACGAAGATACAATGTCTGCAGTCTTCTGCTTTTTCTTGGGAGACACATTCACCACCTCAGCGTGGGCGCTCTTCTCCCTCTTGAACTCTTCAAAGACTCGCTTCATCTCCTCCTGGTGCCCCTCCTCCGTGGCTGGTGCCTTCTTGAGGAAGGATTCTATAGATTTCGTTATGTCTATCCTCTCAAAGGATGAAAGAGTGACACTACCGATCATGCAAGGGTACAATGAGCCACTAGCTGTAGAGTCCCATGTTTTCTCGAGCTGTAACAATAAGCCACATGCTGTATTATAAATAACCTCCTCCAATCTGTCCAAAGAGCTAAGTAGGGGAAGAGGTGCCTGCTTGGAATGTGAAGAACCGCTTTTAGGTGTCACATGAACAGAAACTGTCTTGGGCCTGCGAGCAACCTTCCTGCGGGAAATGTCGTTTTCACCACCAGCCAGGACATTCTCATGCTGCGAATTTAACAGCATACCCTCTTCTTCATCCAATTCAACTATCCTCTGGATCAAATCACCGGCAAATACCCTATACCACTCAAACATATCCTCAGAGGATGTAACAGAGTTATTCCGAAAGTTCTTATTACTCGCCATGCTCTTTATATCCACACGCGCTTCAACAGGAGCACATAGGTTTCCTCTAACCATATTATATACTTTCAATGCGAGCTGTTTATCCACCAATTTGTTTTCCAATTCCTCCAGAGAGAACAGCTCCCTAATATAGGAAACAGAGTCTTCTTGGGGCACAACAAGTCTCTGGCGTATATGTTCACCCATCTTACCTCCCAAGCTCCAGAAATCGGTAAAATCAAACTCTTTAAGAAAGCTGGGTATGGCATTGGTACGAATTATGGTCTGGTTATCTGGTTTTTTAAAACCACTCGCCAATTTCGCAACAGTTTTAACCCTTGCCAGGCCAGCAGACGTTGTATAGCCCAGTTCGGAAAATATAAGCGCACGAAGTTGATGAAGTATTTTAGAACCAATCAGCAGCAAGATGTCGTCCCAATCGCTTATTACGGGAGTCACGACTTCAGACTGATTGTTGTTGACTGGTGTATTGGCATAATCATCATTGGAATCTCTCAGGCTTTCCTCTTCACACTCTTCTCTCTCCGTCCTATATACAACCCCTTCCCAGTTGCACCAAGGAGGAAGGGCCTTTGGAAGATCTGGCATTGGAGAGCTCGGATCCATTGATTGAAAATCAACCAATTCGGGAAATAGTTGAACTGCTTTTGCCACGACAAGTCTTCCAAAATCGAGGAAACTCTCGTCAACACTTGCCTTTTCAGTCGAGTCGCAGTATCTTTGGAATATTCTCATAATCTTACGGCTCTCTCTTCTATATGGATCCAGAGAAACTTTATGGTTTACGACACTAGGGAAATATCCATTTACATAGCTCCAGTTGCGCTCCCCCTTCTTGAATACAGCGGTATGGGCAGCAACCAGGCTGGGACACTTTTCAAGGGCCGATTCAATAAGATCCATACGACTTATGCCGTATTTACGAGCAGCATACGAGACAGCTATTAATGATCTCCACTGAACACAGACAACCGGATCGTCTTTGCTCAGCCCAAGGCGAATCTGCTCAACCTGGGCAAAAAAGGCATTCATATCTACGTGGGCAATTACAGCCAGAGGAGTCAGGTGAGATTTAATACGGATATTAAGGAGTTGGAAGTCATTCCATTTGAACTTACTATGTCTTGGTGTGTTTGGCGACACGATGAGAGTATTTAGTCCTGGACCGAAGGATTGATCCTGGTCGGCCGGTGCCTGGCAAAGTTCTCCTGCACCATTTGGTTGAGGATTATTTTCCAAGCGCCTGGTGGGCTCATTTAGATTATCAGGCTGAGATTGAGAGGATTTTGAAAATTGCGATAGGAAATCCGATTCCAATAACTCCATTGTAAATGATGAGTGAAACAATCACCAACCTGTTCTTTTCATATTTATGCAACCCCTGTGGTGGTGTTGCACGCTGTGTGTGTGAGATGCCACTTGTTACCAATAAGAGTGCGCAGTGTTACAGGGGGAGTGATATGAAATGATGTAGTGGGACCGGTTATATTCTGTGGAGTATTACAATAATACACTGTATAAATGTATATAGTGGCTGTGTAGAGCTATACGGCAGAGAACCTATATAGATGATCCGAATAAGAGGGGGTTAGTTCACTTGCTCGAAATGGAGGGTGTCAGTCCGCTCTTAGCAGTTCCCGTTGAGATGAAAGGGCAAGCAACATAAAATGCGAAAACATGAAACGGTGGAAAAACACGAATAGTGCATACAATACAGTTACAGCGACTAAAAACGCTACACTGCCATACAAAGTCTTTTCAAATTATCTGATTCCCCACAATCTCACATCAAGCTTCAGGCAGGCCTTACGCAGGCATCGAGATGACATGGTAAACTCCGAGAAGTGTATGGCCCAATTAGCCACCCATATATATGTAGCGTCTTTATGGAGTACACCATAAGGTAGGCTTGTACTGTAAAGTAGAACGAGAATGACAATGTATAGTGAAGGTTACAAGACGAAACCATAGGTGGGAACACGAAGGACACAGGGGGAGTGGGAGGAGTGCGAATTATAAGCGGGAAGCCAATATATGGTGTACATATATTCCGAAGGAGGACACAGGGAAGTGGGAGGGGTGTGAACTATGAGCAGTAAGCCAATCTATGGTGTATATATATTCGGTGCAAGGTGTACTCACAGTTAGGTGTGTTCCCTATATCCAGCGTATATCGTAAGAGTCTTCACTATGTCAGGCGTATATTATATATAGGCAGTCCTCACTGTGAAGCACATCTGGCATTTGGCGGGCGGATGCATTGCAAACATAATGGCCACTCTTTGATTACACTCTGTGATTGCACTAAGTTTATCGTCGGCTTTGTTGTTCGAAGTCAGCCATACTTATATCAATAATCATTTCCAAGGCAAAACTATGTCGTTAACTTAACTGACCCATTGAGCCCTCATATGTATATTTTCACAGAGTAGCCCTAATACTTCCATAACCCTAATGCAGCGTGACAGCCCCTTTTCATTGCCAAATACAGCGAGGAGAATCAGGCGCAGAGTAGCACTCCCACATGCAACAGCACCCATAACACACATTCACACTTACATAACCCACATAGTAAAGCCCCTCCTCACTGTGTTTGTATCTGCCATTTTCACTGTCATTTAATCTCTTTTTTTTCACCCTTTTCTTCCATTGTATTTAAAGATTCACATCTCATTCGCCTTGATTAGGCTTTCGGTTTGTATAGCCATTAGCGTTTTTATTGTTATCTAGTATCCAAATATCGCTTGAGGCGTTGAGGTGTCGTATAAGTGGGATGTCATATAGTTGTCGTTTTTATATTATATATGGCGTGTTATTTATATGACATTTCATCAACAACCACAGCTTCTTGTTCAAAAGGTATGTCAACGCTCACATCCTATCTAACCCACCATTTTCTTTATATCTCTATATAACTTATCGTGATGACAAGCTGTCGCCCCAAACGGAACCTAATGACCGATTCGATTTTATGCCAAACACACTGAAAATTCTGAGAGATAAGTTGTATATGAGATTGATGATGGATTGCTGTTCGATAGTTATTCTCCTAATGATCATTGCTAACATGGATATAGTTGTATCAATATCAAGAACTAAAATCATTGATATCCTTTTTCTTTTGATCTTTTCACCTCACCATTTTTGCTTTCCTTTTTCTTTTGTATATAAATGAATATATATCTATCCCGGGTGTATATTCAGTATATGTGCAGTATATACGACATCATCTGTAGAAATTGCTCATTTCCACCAGTGTCACAAAGTAACAATGCTAATGATGTTTTCATGCTAATCATGAATTAAATGATTAAAAATATTAAATCGCAATTCTATTGCGTCTGAAGCATATTTATTTACTGATGACAAAGTGGATCGAAACCAATAAATGAATAGTTTGAACGATATGATTCCCATGTAGTGAGCAGCCTGGAGCTTGTCATGTAGCGATATGTATAACACATGTACAATGCATGCTCATCTACATATTCGTATACAGACAGTTAACCGCTTCCTATGTACAGAGTTCATAGGAAACCACTGGAAAATGTCCACATCGTCTGTAGAGTACTCCACTTGCACTCCACTTGTTAGATTTATCAGCACTGATAGGCTGCTGTCGTAGTTAGCCACAACGCTAACCACAGTTATCACCAAATACCCACTATATAGTGAGGTGTTGATCTGCATACCAGCCATCTACATTGGCGTATGCACGACTAACAGTTGGAAACACCAAAGGACACCTCTTGGAATGCGGGAAGCTACTAGGAGATCACTCAATGGAGAAGATTGAGGTATAACCTATAATATAAATGGGTTGCAAAACCATTTTGTGAGCGTTCTCGTTGAATATAGCGGCAACTAAGTGAGAGACGAGGCATTAACAGTATACCGCTAGCCCGTTGTCAGGTTCTCTGAGAGACTCGCTTTACCTATTCAATTGCAAGCTGCATAGCTGAAGAGGCCCGCGTAACCAACCAACTGAAAGCATCTAGTGATTTTGACATCATTGATCATAACGCTCACCACCGAATTTGCCATAACGCTCACCACCGAATTTGCCATAACGCTCACCATAGCGCCTGCGATAGCACTCACCATAGCGCCCGCGATAACACTCACTAGTCATCACATCACTCCAATCGTACAACACAAATTGTAGCATATCTATAGAATTGATATCAAGAGCAGCCTGAAATCAGCCTGAAATCGCCGCTGAGTCCAGCACTCGTTGCATTGAAGCATTCCACCCATATTAGCTATAAATGGTTATCTGTCACAGCAGTGTATGACAACACATGCGTAGATTTATAACTATATCTAAATACATCCATAGTGCTGCAAAAATAGTGCACCAGCTTCATAGTGCCACACATTCATAGTGCCAAACATAGTATCATCTGTCACCGCTTTGTATAACACTACACGAGTACACACACCTGCAATACGCCCACTTGTACAGTATGTTTAATATGATGAAAAGAGACGAAATACCCGACCAGGAACCTATAGGTGCCCCAGCTCCACACAGCCAGCATGTCTCGCTATTCCATACAGTACTGCCATTGCCATACAGAGTGCTGATGTTGGCGAACTTGGGTATTTGGCTATGGCAGTTGAATCTCAAAGAATGTATGGAACACAATATTGACATTTTGTTGGTGCTACGGTTCCCTCATAGTGTCATTCCAGAATTCAGACACCATACCCTCGTCCAGCGGTGCGGCCGCACATTTTTTATCACCGCACTTGCCTCTCTGGTGAACTATTCTCTATACCTGTTCTTGGCAATCAATGGTTACTCAGGCAGGCTTCTTGATTGGTTCCCGTTTGTAGGCATAGTGTTGCTATTTTTTCTCATGTCCTACCCAGCTGTAACCTTTGATAAGCGCAGACTGGTGGCCACGTTCAAGAGAGTGCTTATAGGCAATATAGATAGTAACCTTCGCAATAATGACATTCTGTTGGCAGATACCCTCACGAGCTACTCTAGAGTGGGGGTTGACCTATTTGTATATCTGTGTGAGCTCTTTTCTGGTCACCCCTGTTTACCTGATATCGCCAATGGCAAGGTGAATTTGGACCGTGGGCTCGCAAGGGCATTCAGAATCGACTCAATCGTGTCTGTCTATCCAGCCACGGTAAGATTAAGACAATGCATAATAGAATATCATAGATCGGGGTCTAGAAATAGACAGCACCTGTTAAATGCCATTAAATATGCAACAGCATACTTCCCAGCCCTCGCTTCTGTTTATATTCAGTCCATAGGAACAGATGATCACTCAAAAATGTCAAGGGCATTGGCTTACTGGTACTTGGCCTGCTTGATCAACTCCTCCTACTCTTTTATATGGGACATAACAATGGATTGGAATTTTGGAATACTGGAGTCTCTATTTGCCAGACAGCGCAGCAAAGAGTTTCTAAGAGCTGTTCTCATGTACAATGTCAAGTTATACTACCACCTGGCAATCCTTGCGGATTTTGTATTGAGATTTATGTGGGTATGGAGAATGCTGACACCATTGAACCAAGGGGACGAATACGGCCTCGGGATTTGGGCTTCGCTAAGTATCCTCCATACCTCTGAAGAGGGCTATTTTGTACTGGAGGTGTTGGAGATTTTCAGAAGGTGGGTGTGGGTGTTTATAAAGGTGGAAACTGAATATATCAAGACACTGACGCCTCCAGAAATGTTGGCTAAGGAAGAAGATTCGGTTGAGATGAGTGTTTTGGATAAGAGGTGAGTACAATATATTTCACTGAATGAATATGTTGGGAATAGATGAGGTGAAGAAACAGATATATATATATATATATTTCACTCAGGAATAGATTGAGGATAGGTGTATGTAATTTATGCAGATCTACCTCAGTATAAATGAATAAACATATATAGTGACAGAATTGTGTGTACTCTACTTTCTCACCCTCCTGGCCTTTAGATTGTTCACCTTTCTCTCACTCTTTGACAAGTATCTGAATTTCTTCTTAGGTTTCTTCTTGGGATTCTCGTCCGTTGACACCAATCTGGCATACTTCTTGGCCCTTTCGATAGACTTGTCCAACACCTCACCAGACTTTGACAAATCCACATAGTTTGAGCTTGCAATTGAAGCCAAATCAAAAGCATTTCCATCGTTATCGAGAGATTCAATTGTCACCACTGTTGTTTCACTTACTTGGACCCCAGGAGATGGCACCTCTCCAAGGGTTGAGTTACCGGTTCCAGCTGGAGCATACACTTCTCTACGCTTAAGTATACCCTTTTTGGCAGCCTCCTTCAACTGTTTGCTGGTGGCTTCATCGTCAAACCCATTCCAATCCTCAGACTCCAAGTTTTTGAAATGAGCATTGCGAGTGGCTGGTTTGTTGATTTCCTCTTCCTCTTCACTGTCGCTTGCAGAGTCGCTTCCACTCTCACTTCCACTCTCATCGGTCAACGGAGTAATGCCACCATTGTTGTTGAGCTCGGCAAGTCTTTGTTGGATTTGATTCTTGCGTTCCTCCCTTATTTGTCGCCTTTCCTCAACACGGGCAAGTCTTTCTTGCTCTTTGATATACTCCTGGGCCACCTTCTGCCTGTGGACTTTTCTCTTATGGAACCCAGTCAAGTATTCACTGTACCTCTGTTAATATCTCGAGTGATGAAAGCACATATCCATATATATAAATATGCGTATACAGAAAACTACCCAAGTTCGCAAAATGTAAATTCAGCCATAGTTTTCGGTGTCGTGGGACTCCAAGGACGGCACCTTAACCACTACAGCATCCCTCGCGTCATTGTACTTACATTCTCTTATCTTTATCAAAGACAACCTCCTCAACCTTATGTTTCTTGGCCTGTTTCTGGGCGTATCTCTTACCCCCAGTGAGAATTTCTCTATTTGGACGGGGCATTGTAAAATGTGTGGGATCTAACTAGCAGGTGTTGTGAATATATACATAGATAGATATATCACTAACGACAGACAAATGTGGGCAGCAGTATATATGTAGAGTCTCTGGTGTACCTCAGCGAATAAATATCTGAATGGAAAACAAATATCGCGGTATATATATCAGAAGATTGTATATCTCTGTATATTACTATACCAGTGAGAGATCGGGAGACTGAGCTTTGCCTGGTGGGGTGAAGAAACCTCATGAAATATTTATTTACTATGGTGGCCTGACGGTGATGCGATGTGCCCATAATACAATTATTATGCAGAGTTTACTATGAAGAATTTACTATGGAGAATTTACTATGCAGAGTTTACTATGAAGAATTTACTATGTGGAATTTACAAGAATTTACGATGTAGAATTTACAAGAATTTACTATGTAGAATTTACTAAGTAAAATTTATTATGACAGTTTTCCTCTCCTCCACACTACGTAGCCCTGACTATGCAGCACTTGGAGAGCTCTTAACTATGGGCTCTGAACTATTGGCTCTTAACTATGGGAAGGCCAGCCATGACATAAACGGTGACGCCAGGATATAAGTATGGCCGAATCAAAATAAACAAGTGGGCGGAAAAACCCAAGAATACCTGCAAGCTTGCCTGTCTCTAGATGTCAGAATTGCAATGGTGATCATTGAGGAAATCTGGCCATGTTGAAATAAACCAAAAGGTATGGCTCTTATGGATACTCCCAACCATATCTAGCCAATAGATTACATCTTGTACGCTACACTAGCAGATACAGTAATCCTCATAATCATGTAATATATAGACATTAACCTGATCTGTCACCATGCTGCTACTGCAGAGTGTTCCATAACACCCCTATTAATATAGTCTCTAACAACTAACAATTTCTCTACCACCTAATAATTTCCAATATCTACAGCGGGAGTACAAATGTACACAACCACACGCATTCTCTCTCACAGTGTGATATGCAAATCTGAAAAAATTGCAACAGTTGAATGGTGCCTTCTGTACCCCACTAAGCTTTGATACCTGTTATCTCCAAGAGTCGCAACTCTCTCTCTCATTGCCACTGTTAACCTCCGCTCACACTTTCTCTAAACATATCCTCTGCTCTCAACTCCCTCTGTACAACGTAGTAAATCTCCATCAACAAATTGGGAAATTTCGTTGCAAAGAAAAAATAAAACCCTTCTGGAACCGGACCCATCACTGATTGCAGCTCGAGTGGCATATCGTTGAAATGATGATACTTGTTACGAAGAGCCCTCAGCAGATCCATCACTTTACCAGGGGAATATTTACGGTATTTACCCAAGTTGTCCATGAAAAGAGAATCAAACTTATCGCACCACCCCTCTTTGCCAACCACATTGGCAGCACAGGATTCAAGGGACAGCAACAACCGGGATGGGGGGTCCCTTCTCTCCACTTCAAATCTATCGCTCACTTTGAGCAGAAAATCCAACTTCTTACTGACTGGCCAGAAAAAGGGGTGGTTCAACACTGTAGCCATATCTGGTCTTTGTTTCCAGTCACGTGCAATCATCGAAGAGATGAGCGCTTTGGCCTCTGGGGCATCCAGACGCTTATCTAACAATGACAAGGAGTAATCGCCCTTGATGATATTGCCTTCTCTAAGGTATCTATCACCAAATGGATGCTGGCCCCCAGAAAGCACATAATAGAACACACATCCCATTGAAAAGATATCAATCGAACGAGTTAGCCTTCTAGAAGATTCAGGCAAAAGAGAGCTCAGCGGACCACTTTGAGTGCTGGGATGGTTAACTGAGGTGTTCAGTTGGCCTGTTTGAACACCCAATGAGGCAACACCCAGTGAAGTTGTTCTAATGAGCTCTCCGTTTGATAATGCACTCCCACCACTAACAACCTCTTCATCATCACCTGCCAATAACTCCGGTGCTCTCCAGCCAGAAGTCCCGGCAGCATTGGCAGTTGTTGCTCTAAAAGAAGACTGGTCATTTTCTAGGCGTTTACATAGTCCGAAATCAGATATCAACAGACGAGCACTACCACTACTGCCGTTACCAGTACCTGCATCGCGTTCTCCATTACCCACCTTTTTACCTTTACCAGCGCCGCTCTTGGGTGGAACAACCAGAATGTTCTGTGGCTTTATATCTCTGTGTACGATCTTCAATGAGTGCAGATGCTTCAACCCATTGGCTATTTGGTACAAGACATTTACAGGATCCGCCATTTGTTTGACAAGGTCATTAAACTGGTGCGGCTTCTCAATCACGTCTTCCAACGTTGCACCACACAACTCCAGCGCTATGTATAAGAACCCATCGTTCTGCTGCGAGCAAAAGTATCGTATAACATTAGGGTGGTCATCGCTCTCTTGAAGGAGGGTGATCTCGTGGGAGGCAACATCGTAAAAGTCAATCAGCATACGCTTCACAGCCACTGGGCGGTTCTCAAACGAACCCTTGTACACTACAGTGCCATGGGATCCGTAGCCTAAAACTGTATCGGAGATCACCAGCCTCGTGGAAGTTGCTCCAATTGTGGTGCCATTGGGGCTTATGGAACTTGCAACGGTACCAACATCCAACACGTCACGGCTCTTTTCCAAGCTGTCCCCTTTCTCCAAACCGTCTGCTTTCCCCACACCGTCTGATTTCTCTACACTGTCAGCTTGATCCGTCACGTCTCCTCTTTCCTGGCTATCGCTCTTCTTATTCTTTCTGCCGCCTCTTGTGCCTCTCTTTCTCTTCTTTGGAGTTGTTGTGGTACTAGCCGTGTCCACCTCAGCATCGTCCAACTCAGGTGACTCTTCAGGCTCAACAATAGTCACCTTCTTAATAGGTCTGCCGATCCCTGATGGCACCCCAGAAGACACTTCCAAGTCAGAAGACACCCCATTATGATGAGGAAACGCACCAGGCAATAGAGCAGGAATCTCAGCGATTTGTTCATCGCCCCCCTCTGTTTTTGCACCACCCTCCTCATCTATTTCATCCACTTGGGCGTCACCAGAGTGGTCCCACTTCTTTAGCCTCTCCTGTTTCAACATCTTGAAACTCTTCTCCAGTCCAACTACATCATCGCTCAGTAGCATGTCTACAAGATCAACGGCTGTCTGGGTTCTTCTAAACAATCCCACTTTAGAGAGGATCCTCGTCAACGGAGGAAACACTCCCATTTTTGATAGAGCAACTACAACTATCAAGACAATCAGAGATGCTACAGCATTCTCTACAATACGATAGAATAGCATCGTCAAGTGAGACATTTCAGTGGTGGATACCTCACCCTCACCACCATTAGGGACACTTCTGCTACCGTATGGATGATAACCTCCTGGGGGGTCAATTGCCAACACCTGGCTAGTGGCAACTACGCGGTGTGGGTTGTTAACTGCTGTTGGGTGGAGTTTTGGCCTTGGCTGTCCATTGTCTATCAATTTGGGAGACGACAGATGATCCGGAGACATCAGTTTGGGAGATAGTAGATTGAATGAGTGAGAAGACGAAGACTCCAGCATATTAGCAGACGCTTGATCGCTTTGCTGCCCCTTCACCCTCTTGTGCACCCCTGAGATTGCTATACTTTTGAGCTCGTCATTGCCAAGTATAGAAGAAGTTCTCCATCTTTCGCTCACGGCAAACTTTGCTAGGGGAGCGGATTTCACAAGAGACGGATAATTATACTCCGACATTGCAAACCAGGAGCCATTCTTAGTACGATCAACAAAAGTGGCATCCAGCACAGAGGAATCGGCGCGAGATTCCGCAGCGTGTGCACGCGATCCTCCACTGGGGTGGAGCGGATGAGGCAACACCACAAAGCTTTGAGAGGTTGTACCCTCTTCAGCATCACTGCCACCACTGTTGTCGTTGGTATCGAAGTAGATATCAAACACATTAACAGCAATAGCCGGCAGATTTGAGACCCATTTGGCAACTTTACTATTGCTATCTATGGCCAACAGAGAGCTGTCGTGGAAGGGTGCAATATAAACGCCATCTGACGATTCTCCGTTCTGCAAGCACAGATCGGTGTCTATATTATTTGGCCCCCACACAGTGTAGGTAACATTCCAGAATGTCTTGTTCTCACCGTGAATCGTTAGCTCATACTCCGTTTTGCCAACCAAGATGATAGACTCTGGTTGCTGCAATGGAGTATCCCCTCCAACGGGAGCACTTTCGCCAAGAGGATGTGCCTGGTTTCGCTTCGTGTCGTATTTGTCTTGCCTTACTGTGCTTTTATTGTTGTCCAATGGGCCCTGGCCCCATACGCCTATTAAGTCCCCTGTCTTGGCGTCGATCCTATACAGTGAAGACTTTCTAACACCCGTATATACAAAATCGTCGCCGTTTGTGGCAAATGGCGAGTTCATCACCAAGTTCTGTACACTTAACGGTAATCTCTTAAGCCCTGTTTCCTTGGTAAAATAGTATAGAGCTCCCTCATCGTATGGTTCAACCATCCAGGTGATGGGATTTGCATCGCTGTTGGGGTTAACCGTGTTACCAGCACTTGCAATGCCTGTGATGTCAACCAGTGATCTCTCCCCCAATAATGTCCACACTAATTCGCCTGTGTCTCTGTTAAGGGCATGCAAATTCCCTTCAATGTCGGAGGCCAATAGTAAATTCGTCACTTGGAAATCCTGTAGAGAACGAGCAACCGATCCAAAGGTTCCCAGAACTCCTAGTTTATGTACAGAGGGAGTGAGACCATTAAGCTGGTGATTTGTATCATAATAGTTCATGTACATATCCAAGTCTCCGTCTTGCATGTGTTGCTGTTTTTGTTGTTGTTCCTCATGGTTGTTTGGTATTGTTCGCTGTGCTATGGTGTGAACCTTCGGTATGTGATCCACTTCTTGTGGTGAAGCGTATGCTGCTATTGCTGGGAGGAGGGATAATAAAAATAACAGGATGGTCCATTTGGACCTACTTCGTTGGGTAGCTCGTTGGATACCCTGGATACCTCCTTGGATACTTCCTTGGGGAGATATTGAGCTGTGCGGCATTATGGGGATGGGTATATGTCTATTATATGGAGATCGGTTGGTGCGTGGGTGTACAGTAGAATCACAGTCAACGTAGCGATGACACCAACATCACCCATAAGGAGCCTCTAATAATGGGGGAAAAGCGGTGAGCTCAAAAGAAAATCACTTTCCGCAATATCGTCTGCCTGTTCAACACCAGCAGTATATCACCTTATATCACCTAATGTTCCTTCGATGAAAAATGTATCCCCACTAGTACGCATAACACGCATTCAATGGCTATTGAGTGACATCAATAGAATAATCCATACACTATTAACTGTACGGTGATAAAGCTTCATAAAATTAAATTTATCAGGAAATATACAAAGTTTTGCTGGTCCATGTATATTTTTGGTACAGTTGCAATTTTCAAATATTATTCTCCAACCCTTCCTCCAACCCTTCCCTCCTTCTCCACTGTATAGCTCTCATCCTCTTTCCCTTCTCTCCTCTTCCCCCTTCTCTCCTCCCTCTCCATGCCCTGCTGTTCCTCTCGATGGCCTTCTGTTCCTCATACTCCTGTGCACGCCATCCCTACCTCTCCCTTGTAGGCTTCTCTTCCTTCCACTGCGCCCCCACTCCCTCCACTATGAGATGGGCCGGCCCATCCACTCCTGCAGGACTGTCTGTCTGCACAGGCTGCCTTTGGGGCTGTCACTGCATCCTCCACCTCTTCATTCCAGGTGCTTCTTTCTCTCTCATAGAGGGATGGGCCACTGTGTAATGTGATGGGGCCTCCTGATGGCTCTCCTGCTCGCTGAGCCTTTTTTGAGGCTCTTCGATAGAGCTACAGAATGGGGCCTTTCATAGACCCCTTTGACTGAGCCTTTGACTGAGCCTTTGACTGAACCTTTGACTTAACCTTTTCATGGAGGTTTTTAACGACTTTCAGGAATAAAGATATAAAATAGCCTATAGAATGAATGATAGAATAAATTTATAAAATAACCTACACAATGAGCGATGGAATAAAGATATAAAATAGCCTATAGAATGAATGATAGAATAAAGATATAAAATAACCTACAGAATGAATTATAGAAAGAGTCATAGAATGAACCTATAGATTTAGCGCTTGCATGCAAACGTCCACCAACAGACCTCACCTGGGTAAATCGGCATTAGGCAACTACTCTGAATAACTAGCCCAATCCTCCCTATGCGCACAACTTCCTGTTGGAGTACTCCTCGAAGAGTGTGCATGTATGACTACAACTGCGCTACGGAAATCACCAGCAACCAACAGGATTCAATTTCAAAGACAGAGCTATATACACGCATGCCTTTACACCGTTAATCGATATCCCAGACGGCATTGACCCATCTGTGAATCAATAACTCTGGTTTCACTTCTTTCGGTCGCCGCCCCGGCTTCAGAATAGTGGTTTCCATGAATGCTCACTATTTGTTGTAATGCAGTAAACGCATACTATGCGCATCACCATGCATGAATCCTACAAACCACACCTCCTCTGTAATAATTGCTGTGACTTTCTATGTGTTACAACTCCTCCTTAATTCTATTCAATGATTATCTGGATTACATGGATCTATAAAGTCCGGGAGCGATTCCAAAACCTACCCACCAAAAAGGAGTGACTGTAAAGTCTGAAAATGAAGTAAAAGAGATCAAGAAAGGCCTCAAAAAGCAAAAGCCTAGTTGCTGCAACGACAGCAAAAAAAATTGACGAAACAAATCTGGCCAATCTGATGCATTAATACCTTTGGGATTTGTTTTTACCATGGTCAATCCTCACCTAACTCAGCCCTCATCTCATTCAGTATATCATTGGTCCTCAGCTGTTTCTGGTCAGCTATCATGCTCACCAAACTTAATGCGACTCCTTTCAATTCGTGATATTTCTTTAACTGTTGAATATGCCTCTTAACTATAGCTTCTCGATCATGGGCATCACTTTCCAGTTCTGTTATCAAGGCATTGCATTCTCGCTGTAAGATCTCTAGCTTCTCCTGTTTGGAATATATCCTTTCATTGATCATTTCATATGCGCTTCTGGGTTCGTCATCATCTTCCAACCGGAGACCGTTGGTGATGTCTGGCATCCCTAACCGCCTCTCTACTCCACTTCCTCTTTCAAAAGTGCACTCATCCAATCGATAGGCATCCTGAGCTTCAGATGGCATCCTCTTTATTGTGTTTTCTGAGGAGGTACCAACCTCCAAGTCTCGTTTGCTGAGGTTATCTCCCTCTACTGAATGCATCTGGGGTATCGTCCTTTGCAGGTGTGTTTCTGGCCACTTGGAGAAGGATGGTTGAGATACAGTGTTTGACTGGCAGGTTCCAATGGTGGCCTGCATCTGAATTTAATGAATCTAAGATAATTCACTTCTATGAACAAAAAAGAGTTATCAGCTTCAGTCTCCTATGACCTTTGTGAGTTCTCAACTGTGTCTTGCTTGATGTGCAGTCTAATAATAGAAAAGGAAGAACCAGGAATCAAATTACTCGAACCACTTCTATCTTAGTCGCAGAAAAAAGCTGGCGGCGAGTGAGTTAGTTACACAAACTCAACAGGCGTGCTTGAAACTTCCAGAGTGGAAATGGTCAACCCCACTATGATCCCAACAGCAAATCATTAAATCATCATAATGTCTCTCAGAGGTATCCCTAACCGAGCAATCTTTTAGACAACGTCAAATCTTGCAGAGAAAGGATATGACGTCATGGCGATGATGTATCCACCAGGAACGGTATGCGGCCAATAGATGGAACGGAGAGAAGGAGAATGAGTACACCGCCTCACTATAAGCCACGATCGTCGTTCATTCCGGAGCGATCGCGGAAAAAAGACTAGAGAGGAGCAAAAGAGGTGATTATAGCAAATTCCTGAATATGAGCCAGGAGTCTGGATAGGATATATATATATATGAGCACATCTTCTTGCTTTGCCCACCCTATCAGCTACTCTTGTTAACTCTCACATAATCATGCGCATATTCTTACATGGTGCATACATTAGCTTCCTGCTGGTTTCCGTGTGCTAGTGGAGAGCTGTTAGGGGCTGGAGGCCAGGGACGTGGGCCAGGGGGAGTGTGGAGAGAATGCGGCTGTGTGTACTGATATATTTAAAAAATTATCACTCTGCGAATACCAATTCAATTGAAGAATTGTCACTGTGCCAGCCATTTAGCAACACACGTTAAGATGTCGCACAAACCAGAAGTAAGAAATGAAGTTTGGGAACAACTGAGAAAGGTTGCCAGGCCAGACTCTCGTTTCCATTTTGACTTTGCTGAGTTCATTGCTGATTTTGAGGGTTCCAGCGATGCAACAGATATATTCATGTCTCATCCCTGGTATAAGGAATGCTCTGTGATTTTCATAACTCCAGATAACTGCCTTGAAGAACTGAGATATAGGGCACTGAAAGATGGCAAGAAAATCTTGATCACAACTTATGGTATCAGGAGAGGCTTTTGGCTCCTTGACCCTGCGAAGATTGACCCTGCCAGGTACGAGTACTGTTCCACCTTGGATGGAATGGAAAGACTTGGGAAATCTACTTCGTTGAATGAGATTAAGGAGTCAGAGCTCAAGATTGACATCATGATAACGGGAACTGGTGCAATTAATATGCAAGGTGTGAGATTTGGTAAAGGGCATGGTTACTTTGATTTGGAATGGGGAATGCTATACACAATCGGTGCAATCAATCTCGATACGCATACGGCCGCACTGGTTCATGATTGTCAATTGCTCGATAAAAAGCTTGTACCAGAGGTTTTCGACACTGTATGTGATCTTGTGGTTACACCCACTAGGTGTATAGAGATGAAGGAGATGCCGACTAAACCCTCATTTGGAATTATTTGGGAGCTCTTGGCCGAGGGAATGTTGCAAGATATTCCACCGCTGCAGGAGCTTAGAGAAATGGTTACTGTATAAAATAGGGGCAATAAAGGACATTAAACTCTTGTGACAAGTATCCCCATACTCCACACACTCTACATGTATATATGCCTTACGTAATTGCTTCGATACAGGCTGATTAATCTGAATAATCACAGAGATGCAGCTGCATTATTCCTCTATACGCGGATCAGTTTCCACCTTCTCAATGTGGCTACTGATAACAAAAGCATACACGGAGTCAGAGGAGCGGAGAACACCGTGGAGAAACCCATCACAGGATTAGATTGCATTGACTTTTCTTGCCCGAATGTCACCCCCGCAAACTAGCATGCAGAAGACATCCAACGCTCTCGGTAGGGAATTATTTGCTGTCATTAGCTATTTTCAAACCAGTTACCGTGACATCCCGAATATGCAAAGAACATGCCCCCTCAAGAACTCTCCGACTGATACAACTAATCTCCAGATGGATTCATGGATCAGCAAATCTTAAGCTCAGCTGCATGTATTTTTTTTGTCGCTTTTCCGTTTTCCTCCAATCTCAAATCTTATCCGCATCACGGAAATAAGCGCTCAAAAGAGATTCAGATAAGAAACGGGTAGGCCGCGGAACATCTGCCTTTATCTCCTGGGGTGCATAGCCTATACCAATAGGCTGCGGTATTCCCAGTACTATTATAACTGTGCGTCTCTCTATGAGCCGCACTTGACTCTCGGCTCAGACTGTGCAGTAAAATGTATGCTGATCACCGGGCAAGGGTAGAGAAGCTTAGTAGTTTTGGGGGCAGATAGCAGCATAAGGGGAGTGAATTCTGAACACTTATGCACCATCAAGCATTTTATCATTACCCGGATCATGCATAAGTAGCTCGTCTGAGCAGTTACTTCACCAAGGCAGACGCATATACAGACGCACCTCACCAAGTGTAAGGGCACAGAAAAGGCGTTAGAGTGCAGGATGGAATATACAGAGGAGGCACACACATCTCGGAGAGTGAAGGTGAGTCCAAGCGGCAGAGACAATACACACAACAACACAAAATATTCAGCACATCGGCAGGATCCGAGGAAAGCCATGATATCAATCACAAAAAGTTTATTTTCTTCCTCGATGCTATGAAATGATGATACCGGTAATGTCCTTGTTATTAATCTCCAAATCGGTTCTTGCATACTTCAAGGGGCTTTTTAGCGGTAAGGAGCACAGATAGAAGCCAGTAGGGATACAGTAAGCAGCACCCTCACAGTAGGCCCTTGCCTGCTGCTTAGCTTAAAGAGTGCAACCTCAACACTGCTCTGCACGACCGCATACGAGAGGGGGACACCATATGAAGGGAGCGAAAACCATTGAAGCGAGAGAGAAGCCTCAATAAGAGAGATAGTCAGATAGTAGTGTCAGATAACTTTATCAACAAAACAAATGCGGCTTCTCGTCCGTTGTATGCCTGGATGTCCCTGGATGCACATAATTAGCAGCGGGCGCACGAAGCATGCTTACACACAGCCAAAGGAGACCCACTCAAAGAAGGCCCCCTCCAAGAAGGCCCGCTCAAAGAACACCAGCCAAATGCCGAAACTAAAAGCACTACTCGCTAAAACTAATCCCAGAATTCTTTCCATTATTCTCACAAACCGGGCCGAATAATCTCTCCGAAGCAGCTTTGCATCTAATCCTTAGAAATGATAGGCTGGAATTTACTGTGCACCAATTACACCCACCTCCTTTTCTCTTATCAGGAGGGCCGTGCTACGGCAATCTGCTGCAAGGCGTGCAGCCCTTTTTCTAATTTTTTTTCTACTTTTTTTTCGTGTGCCTGACAATATTCAAACGTTAGAGACGCAGAGTTTTCTGAAGATGCATGAGGTTGCATGCGAAGAGGAAAAAGAAATTCCCAGCAGGTATCAAGCTTAGGATAGGCAGCAAAGGCATATGCGACTTGGCTCGCAAGTTTGTGGGAAAGGTTGGCTTCACCTCAGAGGAGACATGATATATAACAAGGCGGGGTTCGCGTTGAATCCAAGAATTGCCTGGTCGTCTCTGTTGTTGTTTGAAACCACTTCCCTTCAAAACTTTTACACAATTTAGGTTGTTTGGGTGTTCCCAACCTGTAACTAAACACCCCCCTCTGCCAACAGCATTGCAAGCATGTCTACAGAAGATTACTCTTCCTCAGATGGCCAATTGGCTACATCGCCTTCTCAAGTGATCAAGGAGGATTATGAGAAGCCAAGCCAGGATGACGTTCCCTCCGATGTCAAGATTGACCCAATCACCAGCAGACCTGCCGATGAGCCCATTATCGTGGAGAATGTCTTGGACTCCCTCTTCATCATCACCATGGACAACCCTTACCATCCATGCCGCTGGCCTACCTGGTGGAGATATTGTATCGTTCTGATGTACTGTTCTCTTCAGGTGTTTGTTACCCTCACTTCCACTTCCTATGTCTCCATTGAGTACCTTGTCCAGGAAAGGTTCAACGTCAACACCCAGGTTGCTACTCTCGGCCAGTCCCTCTTCATCATTGGTACCGCCATTGGCCCTGCTTTCTTGGGTCCTCTCTCCGATATCGGTGGCAGAAAGTGGATTTATGTTGGATCGATGATTTTCTATTGTATCTTCAACATTGGCTGTGCTCTGCCCAAGAACATGCCTATGCTTGTCATTTTCATGTTCCTCAGTGGTTTTGCCGGTTCAACAGCTCTCTCTAATGTTGCCGGTACCGTTGGTGACCTCTTTGGTGATGCTGATGGTGCCTCTCAGGCCATGGTTCTCTTTGTCATGAGTGCCAACATTGGTCCCTCTGTTGGTTCTCCTGTTGGACAGTGGATCGCTGACAACCCCAACCTAGGCTACGCCTGGGTGTTCTGGATTAACTGCATCATTGCCGGTGGCTTTGCTGTTCTTCTTTCCTTCGCTCCAGAAACTCTCCCACGTATTGTTATTGCAAGAGCTGTGGAGAAGTCGGGTGAGGATGACACCGGTGAAGGACAGGCCCTTATCCGCGCTAAGATCAATGTCTTGCAGGAGCTCCGTTTTGTGTGTCTCATGGCTCTTCGTATCATGGTGACCGAGCCAATTGTGATTTTCCTTGGTCTCTTCAACGGTTTTGCCTACGGTCTTCTTTTCCTTTACCTTGATGGTGTGTTCGACGTGTTTGTTTTCAACAACGGTCTCAGTGACATTCACGCTGATCTCTCTTACCTCAACTTTGTCGTTGGTGTGTGTATTGTCTTCTTCATCGTGCCATTCCAGACCTACTTCTTCAAGCGTGACAGGCTTAAGAACGGCGGCGTTGGTCGCCCAGAGGCACGTTTCTTGCTCTCCTTGGTGACTGTGTGGGGTTTCCCAATTTCCCTCTTTTGGTTTGCCTTCACCTCGAACGGCCACACCAGCTATTGGTCCCCAATCATCGCCGGTATGGTTCTTGGTATTGCTGACCCTATCCTCTGGCTCGGTATGCTTAACTACATTATCGATTCTTACCCTAACGTGGCTGGCTCTGCAATTGCTGCTTTCACCATTCCTTCCTTCACCATTGCCGCTGCCTTGGCCCATGCCGGTGTTGCTATGTTCGACAACATGTCCACCACTTGGGCCGTTGCAACTTTGGCTTTCATCTCAATCGGAGTTGTTGCCCTTGTCTATATCTTCTACTTCTTTGGTACTAGGATCAGAGCTGCATCCAAGCTTGCCAGACACAACTAAGTCTGTGCCGGCATTTTTATTCAATTGTTTGTGCGATAGCTTGTTTTTCTGTACTCATCATCTTATGGATTCTTATATTTATATACATTAATTAATGTGTACAATCTGGTGGATCATATATATAATGCATATTTAATTTGGGCTCAGCTGGGTAAGCTAGGTATACTAATTAAAAAAACAGGCACCGTATTATTTCCCTATTATTTCTATATTTTTTATTATTCCCTCGCGATATTTTGGCTTGTACTCATTCTCAGTGTCTCGCTGTAGCTTTGGAAGTGAAGCACAAAACTGATGACGACAAGTTCAACACAGCCTTAAAAAATAAAATATATATAGTGTGAATTCTGGAGTACCGTTGGTAAACGTCTGCTACTTTTTCTTGGAGTGCGGGCTTCGCTTAATCACCAATAACCATGGAGTATTCTCAACTAAGTCTTGTAAGTGAACAAGGGCAAATCTAACCCTAACCCTAACCATGATAGCGGCTAACACCTCAGGCCCTATGTGTTTCCATTGTTCACAGACATCAGTCGCCAAATCGTTATGAGGTTTCGCAAATCCAAGAAACGATATGTGGAATTGTCAACTCATTACAGAGGCAACCGATTATCTCTCAGAACTTGAGTGGTGAGACAAACCGACAAAGCAACATAGTTAATAGCAGAAAGAAAGCTGTTGGAATTGACAACACTAGGCACTTTGAAAACAATAACAAGTGGCACGCAAAAAGAGGCGCCAAAAAGGGCGCCAAAAAGCGAGGATCACCTTTTGACTCTAGGATAATACTGCATTTGTCTAAAGTATCAACTGTTGCCCCACATGAATTGAGTGCAATTCTCTCTTCCTCCCACTTGAGTCTAAGGCAACTCGCCTTGGTGACTTCCCTGTTCAGGCACTTGGTTGGGAACTTGTCCAAGTCTGAAGACGCTTCCTTGGCCTTCACACTGATGAAGTTTGCACTTAAGAGGACCAAAAAGATACCCGGTATTGAAACGATTGATCTAAGCCAGGGCCATATAATAAACGAGATTGCTGCTTACTTCTTCCATGTTAAAGAGAGTCTGATTGCTGTTGATGCATTCCCTGAATCTGATCCTGCTAAGAAAAACGAAAAGACAGCGCCTGGCGGGCCAAAGGATGAAATGGAGTATCAAGAGAACAGCAACCACTACTCTAAAGAAGGAACTTACGCCATACGTATATTGATTAGTATGCATCATGCCTTGTATTGTAGACTTGACTGCAGGTCAGAACACACGTTGCAAGTGTGTATTTCGGAATTATCCGACATAGTGGGGGTAATTGGACAAATCGTAGGCGATAAGATTCATTTATCAGATGGTGAACCGTCTTTTGCTACACCTCCATGCTATGTCGAGAGATACCGTAAGCTCTCCAAAGAGAATCGAGCACGATCTTGTGGTGTATCAGACATTTGTTCAGAGTTTGAGCTGATGTTCTATCTTCTCCACCTATTTAAGCTTAGCCATTCTGCCCTCACTGCTGAATCCAATCCTTCCAAATGGAGCTCAAAACATCAGCAGTTGCTATTGAAAGTTCAACAAGACCTGTTATGTTATTTGATTGTTAACGGGAACGAACATCTTGTGAGAGAATACTATAAAATGGGTCTTGGTTTGTGGGTATGTGGCTAGCTAGCATCACGTAGTTGAAATGGAGTCAGTTCGTGTAGCCAGGCACAAAATTGCCTATCAATATATCCGCTCATATTTTTAGAGTACATTCAAACAGCTATCTATCTACAGTACATAATTGACATAGCAACAAGTTTATATCCAGCGGTTTCACTTCTTCGAACGAACCGGGTCAAAGTACGGATGTGCCATGGCTTCTCCAGCTGTCAACCTCTCGCTGTGATCATACCTGAGTATCTTGTCTATGAAATCCAGAAACTCTTCAGAAACAAGATCCTTATTGCTGCTGTTGATGAACCTAACCCACGGTCTCTTTACATAGTGTCCCAAGTCCTCAAACTCAGGACCAAGTTGAAGATTATACTTGGATAGATACTTGTATAGATCATCAGTACCCAGCACCCTTGCAATTTGAACGAGCTGATCGGTGTTTGACTTCCCATGGAAAAATGGGTCCCTCTTGAACACCAGAGACGCTAGAGTGGCTCCAAACGACCACAGATCCAGCGAATAGTCATACAGCCGGAAGTCCACCAATAGCTCTGGTCCCTTATAGTACCTAGAAGCGACTCTAACGTTATACTCTGTGCCAGCGTGATAGAATTCAGCAAGCCCCCAGTCAATGAGTCTCAGCTTTCTCTGTGCATGGTCAATCATCACATTATGCGGCTTCACATCCCTATGCATTATGCCCATCGAATGGCAATAGTCCAGTGCCTTGAGCAAGTCGTACATGTAGAATCTCACATCGTAATCATCAAACTGTGGGTATAACGTTCTGAACTCTGTATTATCAATATGCTCAAAAACTAGGGCTGGCGTCTTGCTTATAGGATCTCTCACTACATCCAGCAGCTCAATTATATTGGGGCCTCCGCTTAGGTTCTGGAGGATCTTCACCTCTCTTTTAATCTTCTTTCTCTTTATAGGCTTCAGTATCTTAATGACAACCTTCTCGCCTTCTGGAACCTTCCATCCTTCAAATACCTCAGAGTATCTTCCACGCCCAACCTTTCTGGTGAGCTCATATCGTTCCTGCGACCTCCATGAGATGGTGACATTGTCATAGTCCCAGTACGATGAGGGCTTACTAGAGTTGACCTCTGCATATACACGTGATACAAAAGACATGTCGTAATTCGCCTGTTTTAAATCCTGATGGCACCTCCCTCGTGCGTGCCTTATGGAGTATCAGAGGATATCGTACTCGCAAAACTCGATGTAGATATCGTTACGCAATGTGTGTCGCTGTAATGGTTATCATATGTTGAATTCTCCGGAGTGTATCATGAACTGTCATATGTCGTGATTCATCAGCAGAACCCATAAAAGAGTGTGTCTAACAGATGTGATTCGCAGTCGATATGCTTCACAGTCGATACGCTTCACGGTCGATATGCCACGTTCCACCACTATATTCTCCACCACCTGTATACTGCCGGTGAGTTCCCTAAATGACCGTAGGGAGACCGATCCACAATCCACGATGAACCCAGCGACCACTCTGCCAACCTAATAAACAAAGTTTTCCCACGCTATGGATAATACACCAATAAATTCTAAGCTTTGAGCTGTTTAAATTATATAGGATTATATATTAACATCCCAGTTTTATTCCTCATTTCCCAAGATTCCCCTCTCTGAGCCCATGGAGTCATTGCTACATGTTGTGTGTGCTACCCAAAAGTTGAACCTCAATTACCATATTTGGTATGTATGTGACAACTGAGAGAATTTAATTTACTACACGCTTATATCTCATATATATACTTCTCTCGGAGTGTAGAAATGTAGATAAGACTGTGTGAATATATGTATAGATTTATCAGTTTATATCCCCTCAATACCCTTGACCAACTCCTTCTGCCTCAGTCTCCCTGCATTCAACTCTTCAAGACCCTGTACTGATCTGAGATCACCAATCACGTCCTTGGTCTTACCGAAATAAACCTCCTGCAGGAGATTTCTGAGGTTACTCTCGATGGCTTCTACGATGGAGCCAATGTTCGATACATGACTACTGGCATCGGTAAAGGCAACTTCTCTGGTTGTCTGTCTGGTGAGGTTGCCAGATAGATATACCGAAGATGAATCAGCTTGCTTTTCGGCAGTTGCTAAATCCAAAATCACCGTGGAAGTCACCTTATAAGAGGCTTTACCGCTCCTTGCATTTGGCTCGATCTCAAACACATGGATGGAGTCCCAGCTGCCGCCATCTGATGAAGTGGATACTCTAGCACCACCAACGTCCTTTTTCAACAGCACAACACCTGCAAACCCCACAGTGCCATCATTAACAACCTCATCATCCTCCTGATCCCACAAGTAAACACTAGAAATACCTCCTTCATAGTAAAGATCTCTGTATACATCGAAGGAATCGTTGGCAAAAATCTCCAGTTGCCTCAGTACAGCAGAAGGGTGTGGTGCATCAGCCTCGTCCGCCAACGTGGGGTAGTATTTGTTGCTCCAAGGAGATCTGAACGAATCGCCATCTCTGTTATAATCACAGGCCAAGTAGCTTTTGCCTGATTCTGAGCATTTCTTGATCTCCAACGGGACATCCACAGATGATAGAAGGTCCTCTGCAAGGTCAGGCACTATGCGGCATATGTCACTTAGATGAGAAGCGATGTTTTTGGGGTCGAGCCTTCTCAGAAGGTCAAGAGACGAATCCAGTACCTCATCAGACTAAACAGATTGATATTAGTTACACTGAGTGAGTTTAATACAACCCAATTGCGAATTTGGAGGTTGCCAATGTGGGGGGTATATCGCACATCTCTGTGTACGCATCTCCCCCTCCCCTTAACCTTAATTGACTACTCACCATGATTTTAATCAATACAATAAGCTGCCGTTTTATTTGTGATCAAATCAATTCAACTGGACAATCGAAATATATACTGGAATTGTAACGCCTTTTTTTGATAATTCAGCAAATGCCGCAGTATCCATCGATTGGTTGAATTATCGTATACGATAATAATCACCCCAAGCAACCTCCCCCTGTCAAAAGGCCATCGCTACTGTATGTGTTCCCCTTATGCTGTAGTCCCCTATGGTAGGGCAGTAAGTAGTGTGGGCCTGTACGTGGGCCTGTACGTGGGCCGGGAAGCAGGCCAGTACGGAGGCCATTACGTGGGGCTAGAAGATCAACGCGGCCTGGGAGGGCCACTGAAGAGATGACCTTCAAAGAATTGCCTGCAAAGCCAGAGGCCTGTCAGGGGATGAGACGCTCTCCTCCCCATAGTCGTGGATCTAATAGGCGGCCGGCATTCCTACCTGGTATGCCTGTCTGATCCACCTCTCATGGCGATTCAGTTGCTCATCAGTTTGCTCAGCAAGCAACAAACCGGTATATTTTAAATGGGGGCATCAATAATATCCAGTTACGGCAATATTTGTCCAGGTCCTTTAGGCTCTCAGTGCTCTGATGTGTCTGTTGGGAATCTTCATGGATCGCATACTACCCCTACTATGCCTACAGTCTCTAATGTCCCACGGTCCCTACTGGATCCCCCTACTTAATCCCCCTACCCCACTATGCGTTATGCCCCCTTCAGCGGCACCGCAGAGACTGGCAGGCTGAACGTCGGTACGAGGCGGTGTGTGCCAACGTGGGGGATACCTCCAAATACCTACAAGTGCGTAGGAGATGCCTAGTTATAAATATATATAACACAAGTAATGTATTCCTGAAGAAATCATCCGCTATTCTTGCAGTTATCATCATGGCCGCAGAAAACATCTTGGGAACCCTGGTGGATTATTTGCCCGCCCATCCTGGTGCCCTGCCCAAATGGCTCGTATTTGTAGGTACGATTGAGGTTGAGATGTAAGGTGGAGGTGGACTGATATAGGAGAAGGAGGAATGGAAACACATGCAGAGAGGTTGTATGGTTTTCGCAAAGTGTTCCATCCATTTGGAATCTCAACGAGATCACTTGCCCTACAATTGTCACTCATTAACCTCCTGTTGCCCATTTAAGACGAGGATCTATTACAACTAGATAGTCCTACCTGTCTGCCTGTCTGCCTGCATACTAACACTCCTATAGATCTCGGTGGTTTCCGTCTTCAACTCTGCCCAAACATATATTAGCGGCCTGGAACTCACACGTCGGGTATATGCCAACAAACCTCAACAGGTGACCCAATTATCGGCACGCACCTTTGGCACCTGGACTTTTGTTAGCTCCGTGATCCGTCTCTACGGTGCCTACTACATCACCAACCCTCAGGTGTATGAAATTACCCTCGCTTCCTATTTTATTGCCATCGCCCATTTCGGCTCAGAATGGTTGATTTTCAGGACCGCAAAGTTTGGTAAGGGCCTCCTGGGTCCGTTGGTAGTTGCTACAACCAGTATTGTATGGATGCTATCTCAGAGAGATTATTACGCCAGCCTAGCCTAGGCGATGGGTTAACCATGTAACAATTGACCATCATGGGAGCAGTGCTGGTAATCATAGGAAATAAGGAAACTACTCTGTACACTAATAAAAAATATCTCACAAGCTTATCTGAAAAGATTGGATACCACAGTGTAAATCTCTAACCATTTTCCCTTTATCTATCTCTCATATCTCATGTCTACACATCATTTAGTGAAGGAATTCATTATGTATATGTGGAAATCAGGCGAAATAAAAATAGTCAAAAGAAAATAATGAACACAAACAGAGAAAACAATAAAAAAGCTATAAAAAAAAGAAGAAATAAGAAATTCGATTGAATACGAAAAAAATATCAGATTGCCGTCTGCCTGCGGTATAGCGCCATTTCATCAAGGTTCTAAGTGCAAGATACACTTGAAGCACGCACAGAATGATAGGACTTCACAACCATAACAATAGCAAGAACTGTTTTCTGTTATCATACATCTGGATATTCAACCACTCCCCACTCCATCTAGCTATCTGTGCAACTATTGATCAATGCTTGGTAGGGTCTTGTCTCTTCAATATCTCCACAGCGGGTCCCAAAAGTCTCTGGAAACCGCTCTTTCCAAGCGTAACCACCTTGATTGGTGTCACCGCCTTCACGGTTGCTTGTCTTGGCAGATCGTTGAGAAGGGCAACCTCGCCAAAGTAATCACCCTTGTTGAGCTCAGTAACCACACCTTCGCCCTCCTTAGTTACATGTGCTGTACCTGATTCGATGAAGTAGAAATTCTCGCCTGCGTCGCCTTCAGTCACAATATTCTCCCCAGGTGCATACGTTTCGCTGCTCAATGCATCTGCTAACTTGTTGCGCTCATAAGAGGAGAGACCTCTCAATACAGGCACTCCCTTCAAGAATCCCTCATACATTGTTCTCTTTTTGGCAGTGCCCTCCAAAAGTATGCGTCTGAAAGTGATTCTGTCAAGAGCCCACAGAATACAGTCACCCTGTGCAACAGCGGTGGCGGCTCTTGGAGAGTTGTACATGAGAGCCAACTCGCCAAAGGAAGAGCCGGGGCCACTGCTATTCACCTTAGCACCGTTGACATAGAAATCAACGTTACCCTTCTCCACAACGTAGAAGAAGTCACCCTCGTCTCCCTGTTTGATGATTTCAGCACCATCGCTCACCCTCTTCTCCTCAAGGGCATAGATGACAGTGTTGAGGGCCTCCTCATCCAACTGGCTGAACAGAAAGTTCTTCACCACAGAGGCGTTAAGACGTTTCAACTGCTCTGGGGAGAAGTTGTGCACTGGGGGCTTCCATGAATCCTTGATGAAGCTATCAGGGTTCATAGCCTCGGCACTAACAGACGTTCTGCGGTTGGCGTTGAAGGCAAGTGGCAGTTTGGCCAAAGAGGCGGCAAATCCAGCACCTGGGTTGGATGGTGGAGGGGATCTAGCCTTTGCAGAGGGGTCGTTGGGGTCAGCAGATACCGCCGGCTGCGAGTGGGCTGGATGGTCCAGACCGAAGCCACCTCTAAAGATTCCCTGCTGAGGAGCGGCAGTTGCACCACCAGCAACAACCCCACTGGCGGGGTCGTCGTCATGATGGTGGCCATGTGTCTGTGAATGTGGGTCATTGTCACTGAAAGGCGTTTTGAAAGTTGGAATTGAGCGCCTCTGGTCGTCGGCCTGGACCTGAGACTGGGTAGGGAACAGAACAACGCCTGCGGCGTCGGCCTTTGCCCTCTGGCTCCACAGAGCTCTCCTCTGCTCTTCAAGACGGTTGTTGAAGTAGGTGGCGCAAAACTGAATCACATCTTCTGGGTTCTTTGTCTTGATTTGTTTATTCAGCTCATTGAGCTCGTCGATATACTGGGGCAGCGACATGGTGGATATTCCTGTGATGAAGCGATGTGGCGTTTATGTTGTAGAGGCCAGCAAATGTGCTCAATCCATATAATATATATAACCTAGGGCAATATGAATACCAATTGTGATGGTAGCGTGATATCTCAATATGGGTTATACACTAATAAAATGGTATATAGCAATTTATATATATCTAATCTCAATCGGTGTATAAACGCTCAAAGGGGGATGATATGCTGTGATTTCACCTCGAGCTGTAAATAATCTGCTCCTTATAGACGACGATGTTTTAAATTATAACTATCAATTCTCACTGCCTCTTTGAAAAGTAATTTAAACACCGGAGATTTATGTTAAATAACAAACCCCAATTGCCCAATGAATTCCATCTCTCAACTCGGTTGAGGTTTGGAGGTTTTCCCCTCATCAGGCATATCGGCCTTCTCTGCCTTGACAATCCCTTCTCCCTCTCCACCCTCTGGCCTGCCTGTCTGCCTATCTGCCTTAATGCTTGAGTGCCTGCTTGCCTACTGCTTAACTGCCTAACTGTAACTGCCCAACTGTAACTGCCTACTGCCTACTGCCTACTGCCTACTGCCTAACTGCCTAACTGCCTAACTGCCTAACTGCTTGGCCTTCCTTAAAAGAGGGCATTGGGCTGCAGCCGGCTGCCACCAATTAACTGCCACTACGTATCAGCCACCGCTTAGCCATTTAACAACTGACACCTATTAAATGCAGACTGCTGCAATACAACTGCAACGTAGTTACCGCCACTTGCTGGCTGCCACTTGCTGGCTGCCACTTGCTGCTTGCTCTCACTGAGCTGCTTGCAATTCAACGCTGTCTGCGGAGCACTAATATATCTGTAGTTTCTGCACAGCGTGCCAGCCAACTTATTTGACGCGGGTTGACTCGCCTTCTCTGCAAGTGATTGCAGAGAAAGAATACGTCTTAGAACACATTCTGAGATATGTTGCAGGCTATATCTTTTCTTCGTACATTATATATTTCACAGCGAGGTGCTGTTATGTTGTAGAGTCAGTTCCAGGGAGGGAGTTAAAATAATATATATCCAACCGCTCAACACTCTAAGAGTTGTGACTCGTATGCAAGATGTGTAAGTATGTGTGTGTTTTAAATACGGTGCCAAAGGTTGTTGGGCTTGGGCATCTCATTGTACCTCGTTAGAGGCTTGCACCATATAATTCATCACCTGTAGATTAAGAGCTGTGTCTCTGTTGTGTTTTTATTTACAGTAATACCCTGTCATCTTCAGCCAACTTTGAAATATCAATTGTTTTGTATTAATTGTTTTAGACTTTGTAAATCCGGTTATAAATTTCTTTTCGTAGGATTTAAGTTTTTTTTTGTTTTTATTTTTTTCAATTTTAATTACAACATAATCATGAAAAATAAACCGTCGATCTCTGGGAATTAATATGATATCAATTCTACAAGTTACTCCATCGCACTAACAGTCTCGAACAGTGCAATATGCTTGAAACTCTCCCCCTTCAATGCCTCAGGATCAAGAGTCCGTTTATATGCTTGTTCACTGCGGTCCATCAGCTCAGAAATCTCCTCCTTACTCAGCACATTGTCCTCTATATCTCCATGTTCAGTCAATACCTTTCCAACAAGGAGCTTGTTAAGTTCATCTATAATCTTTGACTGTGAATTTTTGTCGCCCGCCAGAGCTGCAGATCGCTGATCGCTCGCAAACTTGGAGAGTGTCTCAAATTTACCCATCTCTATCACCAACCTCTCCAATCTACGCTTACTGTCTGCTCTTGCCAACAGCACCTGCTCCACAGTGTTTGCAACTGCCAATCTATATATAACAACTGGTTTCGTCTGACCAATCCGATGAACCCTATCCATTGCTTGGAGGTCCACCTGTGGATTCCAGTCGCTATCAAAGAGTATCACACTGTCGGCTGCAGTGAGGTTGATACCCAAACCACCAGCTCTGGTAGATAGCAAGAAAACAGATGGCCTGGCGGCATTCCGTGGGCCCTTGCCGTTGAACAATGCAATCTGCTCCTGCCTACTGCTCTGTGCAGTGCTACCATCAATTCTACAACACGAGTATCCTTTGAACTGGCTGCACCAATCCTCAATAAGATCGAGCATCTTGGTGAACTGCGAGAATATTAACACCTTATGGTTCTCATCAATTAGTCGAGGAACCAGTTGCTCCAGCAACTGCATTTTACACGAGTTTTCTATTATCGCTTTATCTATTTTCGTCTCATCATTCCAAGGGAAAAAGAACAAATAAGGAGAGTCGCACACAAGCCGCAACTGCATCATTACATTCTGCAACTTCTTAGATTCAACTTCCTGTCTCACAGTCTCCCAATGCGGTGATAGCACTTCGTTCACATACTCATGATGGTCATCCAGCACGCTAGTTTCCCTTGATTGACTTCTTCTGGATACAGCCGTTGCTATAGTTTGGGGGTTCCCATCTTCGTCATCATCGGATAAAAGCGACACCATCCCAGAGTCATCAGGGGATGCAGTCCCACTACCATTTCCAGGGATCCTGTCAGTTCTTTTATGGGTTGGTCTGCTTATTTGCTCTTGCACAAATATATCAATGTCGTCTTTAGCCAGCCTTTTGACCCGTTTCAGAGGATTCACTTGGATGTATTCTCTAAATGAAGACTCGAGCAGTGCAGGCTTAAGCTGGCGCTTAAGGGCAGCTTGGTATAAACTGCGCTGTCTCCCTGTAAGAGAACCATAAATGATATACTCTCTTTTGCTGGGGAGCCCCTTCAACACATCTTTTTTCAGACGTCTAAGCAGGAAAGGCTTTAAAATTGTATGTAAACTGGTGACCAAACTTCTCTGGATCTCGGCATTGATGATGTCGTTCAGTCTTGAATCACCTTCTCCATCATCCTTCAAACTATCCAAGGCAGAGAAATCAAACCATTGCTCAAATAGCTGGGCATCCTGGAAGATATCAGGGAGAATGAAATTCAGCAAAGACCACAACTCATTCAGGTTATTCTGGAGAGGAGTGCCTGTCAGCAACAACCTATTTGAAGTTCTATACCTCTTGAGCTGCTTGATTAAAAGGCAGTCGTTGTTTTTCAGCCTGTGGCCCTCATCTACGATAAGAAAACTCCAATCTATGGGGAGCAAATATTGGGCATCCCTAATAGACATCTCATAAGAGGCCACAACTACACACAGGTCATTTTTCTTCTTGCCGTTGAAGTGCTTCTCTCTGATTACTTTTCTTTCATCTTTAGTGCCTACATATCCGACAACAGGCATAGTGGGAGCAAACGTGCGTATCTCGTTCACCCAATTGGACACGGTTGAAAGAGGACACGATATCATAAAGGGCCCCTTTATGCCCTGTTCATACAAAAATGCCAACAGTGCAATACTTTGCACAGTCTTCCCGAGACCCATCTCGTCTGCCAATATACCATTGAGGCCATTCTGATACAGTGTGACCAACCAGTCCATGCCGGCCAGCTGGTAATCACGCATCCGACAGCCGGTGAGCAGGGAGGGTTGTTTGATTGTGGATGAAGAACCACCGACCGGACCCTTTGAGGCATTTTCAAGTTGTGCCTTTGCATTCTCCGTCTTATCAGATAGTCTCAGACCCAATGACCCACTAGTGGTGAGAGTCGCCTGTCCCTTTTTAGCAGCCGCAGCAGCTCTGGCAGGTCTTCCCCTACGTTTCTTTGTGGCAGGCTCCTCTCCCAGCACGATGGGTGCGGTGTTGATATTTTCTTTATTCTCTTTATTCAACGAAGACTCCAACAGAGTGTCCGCAATAATATTTGAGAACACTTGTGATCTCTGCACCAGTTCCTGCAATCTCTTGAGTTTCCTGTCATTGGAGAGAGCATTGAATTCTTTCTGGGCATCCGACACCACCTGGTGTCCATCATCGGCAGATTCCTTTACCGCATCAAGGATATTCTTGCTCTCTTCTTCCTCAGATAGTGGTATTTCCATCTTTTGAGTAAAAAGGGAGGAGGGGATAAGATGGTTTCAGAGACGCTATGATCACGGAGATGAAGATGTTGAAAAAGATGCCAGATCTATGCCTATTCGCTGTTTCTGGTGGCTTAAGTCAAAGGGGGACGACTTGTAAATTAGCTAAATGTAGATACACTCTATGAGGAGCCCCCTTCTTATTGTTGTATGAATTCTCGCACCTCTCCCTCATTGCCATTCTTTTATTCTCACCTGACAAATATATAATAAGGACCCTATCGCGATGAGTGCATATGCGACGCGTACTGCATGGTTAGTCGTGTCTGGGGGAGGTGGAGGTGTTCAGATAAGAGTGGGTATTTACAGGAAAAACAGGAGGTGTGGAAGAAACAGGGACAAGAAAAAGAGATATCCAATATAGAGATATCCAATATAGAGGGGACCGATCTAGTGGTGACCGATCTAGTGGTGACCGAACTAGTGGTGACCGATCTAGTGATGTTTGCGTAAAGGATTATGTTTATAGAGCCAACCTCGTGGTAACCTACATCTCTTTATAATGTACGTATTAAGTATATACATATATATACAGGAAACTTGAGTAGGCCCTTCTCACTCGGACAGATATTGGTTGTAGCTGATCGTTGCTTCTTTCTGATTTGCACAGTTATGGATCTGTGAAACCCCTCTATTTACCAGATTATGGTATATTTGTAATTATACTATCACGTTACTTTCTCCTCCGCATTTCATGCCTCCCCGTACTATGTATGTCCCTCACCATGTCCTGCACTATGTGACCCATTGTATCCCAACAACCACCTGAAAAAACATGAACCTCACCCATTTGTGGTGCCCATTCGTGGCTCTTCTCCTTGTGGTTCCTATTCGTGGCTCTTCTCCTTGTGGCTCACCTAATTATATCATTCAACGCTACGCACCGTATTTGTGACTATCTTGTTTATTTTTAACTTAAACAAAAGACTATGGCTATCCCCACTGTGCCAACAAATATCCTCACTGAGCAGTGCCCACCCAGTAGTGTTCAGCCGGTTGTCACCTGCTGATGCTCACTTAATGTCAAGTGGCTTCTCCGTGGGCTACTTCTCTTCAGAGCATTTATATCGTATAGTGTGTTGAGAGTATATAGAGAGCTTAGAGAGCTTAGAGTACTTAGAGTACTTAGAGTACTTAGAGTGCCATAACCAGATTCCCATACCCGTTGCTTCTACTACCGCATAGCTGCTCCTCCACTAAGTCGTGCACCACCTCACAATACTCGCTCCCATCACCAAAGCCCACCAGGGCGCCAAACCATCAACACTCTCGGACAAGCTGAGAGGGGCAGACACTCTGTGGTGCCTGCTACAAACACACAATAACCCATTGTGCGCGACCCAGAAATCCACTTGGATTTATCAATGCGCGTAATTAGGAAAGAAGGAAGGAGACAAGCAGAGAGAGCTGATAAAACGATTTTTTGATATATTGTTTAGATAACATTTTTCTGTGGGTTCTAGCCGCTTTGTTGTAGTTGCCTGGTTAGTTTATTAGTTAGTTTGTTAGTTCTGTTGACCGACCCATAATGTCTGATCAAAGTACACTGCCTGTAAAGACAGAGGAGAAGGAGAACACAACGCCTTCTCTGGATCAACAGTCTCAAGACACGCCAATGACTGACGTTGATCAACCCGCACAAGAAAATGGCGAGAACGACAAGAGTGGCGAAAATGTTGACACCACAGCCTCCAATGGTGATGTCGAGGCCGCCAATGGCACAACTGCGCCAGGCGTGCCTTCTGTGACTGCCACACCGGCACCAGAGGAGGTATCAGAGCAACAGTGCACCCTCAGTTACCTTGAAGAGCAGAGGAACCTCGAGGAACGCGCACGTCAGTTTTTTGCTCGTCAGACGCGTCCCGTTGTGATTCCTTCGTTTGCTGCTTGGTTTGATATCACAAAAATCCACGAGATTGAGAAGCGGTCACTGCCCGAGTTCTTCCCTGCTGAGGGCGTGGCAGCCTCCTTCAAAACTCCCAAGGTGTACAAAGAATTCAGAGATTTCATGATCAACGCTTATAGATTAAACCCCATTGAGTACTTGACCGTCACCGCCGCCAGAAGGAACCTGGCTGGTGATGTTGCCTCCATCATGAGAGTGCACGCCTTCTTGCAGAAATGGGGATTGATCAACTACCAGGTGGATCCGAGAACACGCCCTTCTTTAACAGGGCCCCAATACACTGGCCATTTCCAGGTTACCCTGGATACTCCAACGGGCTTGGCCCCATACATCCCGCCCAATGCCACTATTGTTGACTTGCCAGTGAAGCCCAAACAAGAGGAAACAGCAACAACAGGGACACCAATAGACATCAAAGGAGAAGAAGCTGTGACTTCCAACTTGGGAACGATACCATTCAACGTGGAATTGCGCCGTAATGTATATGACTCAACGCAGGACTCCATTACCCTGCGCAACGAGGACAAGGAGAGGTTCTCCAACAGCGTGATCGGCACTAAACAGGTTTTCTGCAATGTGTGTGGTAACGATGCCACCGTGACTCGCTACCACAACTTGCGTGGCAAGAGCAACGTGTGCTCAAGGTGTTTTGAGCAGGGGCACTTCCCTTCCAACTTCCAGTCGAGTGATTTCGTCAAGCTCGACAAGATCGCCACCACATCAGATTCTGTGAGTTGGAATGACCAGGAGCTTTTGTTGTTGTTGGAAGCAATTGAGATGTACGACGATGATTGGAACAAGATCTGTGGCCATGTTGGCACCAGGACCAAAGAGCAGTGCATTTCCAAGTTCATCCAGTTGCCAATAGAAGATAGGTATTTGGAGCAGACAGTGACGCGTGCTGTTTATGAGAAGAAGAAGAAGGCCGGAGGCTTGGCTAGTTCTGCTGATGGAGGTTCTGCTGATTCTGTGGTTGACTCCATCAATGGTACTATTAGCTATCTGGTGAAGTCAGTAGACCCTGAATTGGCCAAGAAGTCACTCCAGGCAGCTTTCAACCCCACAGCTGTGGATGAAGATGTTGAAGTCGACGAGGATATTTTGCGTGCTGCTAAAGTAGCCGTTGGAGCAATTGGTGGCTCAGCACATGCTCAGCTTGAGTCCTCAAAACACACACAGGAGACTCTGTTGCGCCAAGTTGTTGAGCTTGAGCTTAAGAAGCTCGATATGAAGCTCAATAAGCTTTCTATCGTGGAAAAGACGTTTGAGCTCGAGAGGAAGGAGCTTGCCAGGCAGAAACATGACCTATTGGTGGATAGGCTAGCACTGCGGAAGCAGGCAACTTTAGTGCATTCAAAGCTACGCCGTGCGGCCGAGTTGGGTGCTACAGAGGAAGGTCTGCAGCTGTGCCAGGAGGCTATGTTAGAGGCTTCTAAGGCACCAAGGGTTATTGTGGCTAACAACAAAAATGCCAATGGTATTGTTAAGGAGCCGGACAACGTGCCAACTGTGGATGCCATTCTGCCAGAAGCCGAGCCTGTGAGTTTGGAAGCACCGCAAACGTACAAGTACTGGAGTGCCTAAGAGAGAGTCGCGGTAGCAGGCTCATGGTGGGTGATAGACGCCAGGCATGGAATGAGAGAATGAGGATGCAGAGAGAATGAATCAAAGACGAATCGGGGATCAACAGAAAGGTGACAGCAGCCGAAAGAGTGATAAGAGGGCAGAATTGATCTACACAACCGCCCCAGATAGATAGACAGCTGACAACAAAGTAATATTCAGTATACCGCTGCCCACCACACTGTAAGCTGTAACTGCTTATCATCGAGTGTTTTTCTTTGTACTATAAAAATATATCTATAACTTTTGATAATCTGTTATCGCTGATGATAGAAAATGGCACCTAGATACTATCATTAACTTCTCTTAGCTCGGCTTCTCCGCTTCTCTTCGCCTTCCTTTCTCCTTTATTGTCTTTCCTTGATCAGACTTTTAGTATTTCCTTCTAATGGCAGGCTGCTCCTCATTATATGCAGCATACTGCATTGTTGTGATGTCCCAATCGGGTACGATGCCCTAAGCGAAAAAGCATATGCGATTTATGGCATTTATATCCCTCCACACATATTCTGTAGCTTGGGGCTTGAGTGCGTGTGTGTATGTGTATATTCGGGAATACCATTTTGTTATTATCCCCTCTTGAAATATATCAGTCAATTAAAGAAAAGTCTCAAACCCACAACAGCTACGGAGTTTTGCGGACCATCCTCGAGTAGTTTGGCTCGCTCAGCACCACCCTGTTGTCAGTGAAATATCTCAAAACGGCCTGATTCGGCGTTTCTACACCATCCACAGAAGTTTCCAGTTGATCACATACATAACAATTGCTATACCATAATGAAGTGGTGTACGATTTGGGTGTCTATTTTGGGAGTTGCCAATGCCCACTCACACGCTGTCAAGCAAACAAACACAGACAGCCAAGAGATTGCACCACTCTTCTATGAGAACGGAGTCATCAACCTCAACTCGTTGAATGACCACCTGGCGAAATGTGAAGTGGTTCAGTATTTGAATGAGGTGACTGAATTTGAAAGTGCCGAAATGGCAAAGGAGCCCAAACAGGTGTCCATTGTGGATTGGATATATAGCAAGCTGTTCCCCTTTGGCCCTGCCTCCAATGCACTGTTGGCCACAGCATATATTTCCGGTCCTCCAAACTTCATTCTGGCTCTGATACCAGCGGATATTGATCTTTCATCCTTATCTCTGTTGGTTAGTTTTGCCGTTGGTGGACTGCTTGGTGATGTCTTCCTCCATTTGCTACCACAGACTTTCCTGGGAGAGAAACTGGAGGGGGGAGCCACCTTTGTGCTGGTAGATGAGAGAAGGAACTGTCTATTGGGATTGGCTATCTTTATCGGATTTGTATCCTTCTTGGTTATCGATAAATCTTTGAGAATACTAGAACACGGTGACGAGCATGGTGGCAATGGATATTCTCATTCCCACAGCCACCCTCATTCCCAGGCTGACGACGCTCCAATTGCAGGTGCCTCTGGATCAGATGCGGTGGATGATGATGACGGCAGCCTAAGACGTAGGACGAGAAGTGCAAAGAACGCTCTTCAACAAGAGAAAGGGCCGAGAGAGGAGCCTACGAAGGAAGTAGATGCCGTTATCGAAAAGCCAAATGCCTCGGTGAAGACATCAGCTTATCTGAATCTCATTTCCGATTTCACCCACAACATCACCGATGGGTTGGCAATCGCATCCTCCTTCTACATTTCCAAGAATGTTGGGTGTACAACAACTCTTGCAGTTTTTTTCCATGAAATCCCACATGAGATTGGTGATTTTGCACTTCTGATCCAAGGTGGTTTCACCAAATGGCAGGCAATGCAAAGTCAGTTTGTCACTGCTGTGGGTGCCTTCTTGGGCACCTTCATTGGCATTACCATCCAGAACTTGAGCCAAGGCAGTGATCTCATCAATTATGGAGAGGTTGCTATAGGAGGGTCTCTTGCTTCAGGTGTTTCTCCTGGCCTATTCGGTACCAGTGTAGAACTTGGTGACCTAACCCTCCCGTTTACCGCTGGTGGATTCCTTTATATTGCTACGGTAGGAGTAATTCCTGAAGTGTTGGAGCTTCAAACTGGAACTTCAAGGTTGTACGAGGTTTTCAGAGGTGTTCAACAACTCGCATGCGTGTGTATTGGTATCTTCCTTATGTTCCTTATCGCATGGTATGAGTGAGTGAGGAAAAAAGTTACTCTATTATTATATATTTATTCAATATACGAAGTATAATACATCCAAATATTTTTATAACAAGTTTGACTGCTACAGGAGTTGGGCAATCGCCAAATATAGGCTGCCCTGCATAGAGGCAACCCAGCTATCGGATAATTAGCCTATGTTCAACACTCCGTAATCAGAGGATATCTCCAGTACTCCTCAAGTATAAAGAGAGGTTTATCACCATCACCCTTTGTTTATGTCAGCTCGCTCTATTTGACCACCATTGAATTCCCGCATCTTCGTCATTACTTATCGTTACATCATCTGCTTTATACGTCATCGCGTCGTGTATAATCTTTTGCTCTTTACATCATCGCTGTAGATTATATGCAAGGATTCATACATCACATGGGGGTGTTGATGAGGCACTAGAATGTTACAATAAGTGTTAAAATGCTCGGATTTTCTTTTTATCATGATTGGGGGGCGCAGCAAGCCGGGATGATTACACATGGTTGCGGCAAGGGGTTTTGTTGTGAGGGTTATATTTGAACTGGTTGCTTTATTTCTATTGCTATCTTTAAAGGGAAAGTGGTAAACACACCATGTGTGATTATGAAACGTGCAAAGATGAAGTGGTTGTAGGAATTGTGTAGAGTAATCAATGAGATGCCCTTGCTATTGGTAAGTGGTGTATAAATAAGAGTATCGCAACTTGCTGATTTTCAAATATATCTCGGGGCGTATAATCGAATCACTTGGATTTATCACCTATTACAAAATGCAGACTAGTTACACATTTGAATGGTAAGGCTTCAGGACTGAGCATATTTTCTTGATTGACAAACAATTAACACTCTATAGGGAGGATGCCCCTGATGCTAAAGATGTCTATGTCACTGGAAACTTTGACAATTGGTCCAACCCTGTCCATTTGGCTAAGAATGGTGATCGTTTCTCTTCAACGGTGACTCTTCCAGATGATAAAATTGTCTTCAGAGTAAGTTAGAGATTTAGATTTGTTGGTTAAACGGAGTGACCCAATACTAACACTCGCTGCAGTACATTGTCGATGGAAAATGGGCTGTGTCTCCAAAGGTTCGGATCCAAAAGGATCCCATTGGAGAACAATTCAACGTTCTTTTACCAGAGGATTTGAGTGAATGGGATGACCATGCTGGGGACAATTTGGATGAGAATGGTACATACAGCGAAGATACTCAAGCCCCAGCAGGCATTCCAGCGTCTTCGTACGGTATCAACACCTCTGCTTCTTTGAATAAAGCGGGTTTATCTCGTAACTAGTAGAGTGAGGATGTAATACAGGACGGCTGGTTATCATTTTAAAGCTTGTGGCTTCCGGTTGGGAACAAGTTAGTAATCTGTGTTATGGTTTGTTGAGTTTTTAAGATTTATAGTAAGGGTCACATCAATGGGTGAGCCATTGAATAAATATATACACATGGGAATTAAATCATATCTACATCTATTAAATTAAGATATACTCATCATTATGGTATATTTTTATGCACAATATACGCAAACTATACCGCCACAGATTTCTTGAAATTTATCACCATGCAAACTGAAAGCACACCAAACGTGCTAGTGAGCTCAAGATAGCAGTGGGTTTTTTATAATCTGTCTGTCATCATACTCCAATACTCTCATACACTTCTCTTGATCTTTGAATACTCACAACAATCACTGAATTCAATAAACCGATGAAACTGATCTCCTGAATATTTTTACCCCAAACCATCGAGATAAACTTGCCTTGCGTGGTGTGAGCACGGGGTTGGCATGCACTACTTGCAGCGCTTGCAGTACTGCGCAGAGTGCTGTGGAGAGTTCTGCAGTCCCAGCGCGTGGCGCCTTGCTGTACAATACTTGGCAGGAAAGGAGGAGTTGGAAGGGGTTGCAATAAAGGGTCCCAGCAAGGGGTGCTTGTGTAGGTGTAAGGGTTGTTACTACGATGTAAGCTGTGGAACGATAAAAGAATTACCAGATGTGCTCATTGAACTAGAAGAAAACTGTGAAATCTACAATCAAAAAATAAAAATATCTAATCGCACGATTGTCAAATTCTGATAGTTGGGGAATAGAAGTCGGGGAGATGTGATGGATTGTGTACCTCTGAATCCATCTGTATCTTTCTGCCTGTTCTCTCTCTCTTTCTGCCTGTTCTCTCTCTCTTTCTGCCTGTTCTCTCTCTCTTTCTGCCTGTTCTCTCTCTCTTTGTGCCTCTTTGTGCCTCTCTCTATGTGCTTCTGCCCCTCTCTATGTGCTTCTGCCTCTCTCTGTGACCATCCTCTACCTCTCTCTGCTACCCTGCCACCATGCATCTCATCTACTTTGCCCGCTTCGCCTTATCTTACTGTACTTCCTCTTTGAACCTTACAGCTACACAGAGGCAACGCAGTAGCTGCCGCAGCTTGCAGATGATCGATCCATTGGTGTTACGAGACTGTACTGCATGGTGGTGCTGTTATATGCTTGAATTCTGAGCCGATTATCACAGATATATCAATATTCATGAGAGTGACACACAGAGAGAGGGAGAGGGAGACAAACACAGAGACACAAGAGACACACACAAAGAGGGTCACACAAAAAGAGAAAGAAAGCACACTTATATATACGTGTAACAACATCCCTGTTGTTGTCCCCTCGGCGTGCCTGTGCCCCTGCAACGTACGTGCACAATCTCTGTACGCCTGCGTGCACTCCGTGTATACTGCCTGTAGTCCTTCTGCACGCCAGTCTGTACGCCAGTGTATCCCTCTCTGATAGCCCTCCAAGATAAGGGAGTAATATAGGCGATATTTTTTTGTAGATGAATTTATCCTTGAGCAGGTTGATAATATTAATCTCTGGAATAAATCAGGAACTCAATTTTCCAGAATGTCTCAGATGAGCTATACCTTTGAATGGTGAGTGTTATAGATGTGTAATATATCTAGATAAGTGTGTTGGTTGATGATATGGCAAAGAGGAGCCTCTTGATCTGGTGATGCAGCTGATCTGGAGGATTCTCGCTCATAGGTATAGCAAGATAGAAATGTCCAGGGGGGAAATCAACAAGATGCAGTTGGATCTTTGATTTCACAGCAATATATATGTATGCAAGAGTATCTAGTGATACATATATATATATTTGTGTATCTTTGGTGTCCCCTATATCCACACACCCACACCAGATCAGTGCACACATCGCACAGTGCGATCACCGCACGATGAACATATCAATACTCATGTTCAAGAGCGTGATTCACGCAAAGCATTCACCACTAGTCGTGGGGGTGTCTCTGTCACAGGTATTTATTCCGAGATTGATGGAAGCTCACTGAGAATTTTAACCAACCACTCTCCCGCACAAGTGTCTTTCATTTACTAACACCATTAGGGCCACCGCTCACGCTAGTGACGTGTACGTCACAGGCAATTTTGACAATTGGTCAAAGTCTGTTCAACTTGCAAAGAACGGTGATAGATTTTCCACCACCGTAAATCTTCCAAAGGAGAAGATCATATTTAAGGTATGTGTTAGAGATCGTGTTTTTTTTGTTCTCGCTCAAGCTAACACAGTTCTATAGTTTGTGGTGGACGGAAGCTGGGTCACTTCCCCAAATCTCAAGGTTGAACAAGATTCTGCTGGTATCGAAAACAATGTACTTTTCCCCGAGGATATCTCCAGTTCTTTTCCTTTATCAAAGGCCATAGAGGCGGATTCCACATTGCCCAAGGAGGCAGGGTCGTCTGCTTCATCCAATTGGTTATCCATCCCTTCTGCAGCTGTTTCCATAACACAAGGAGACACCACTCTTTCGAGGAGTAGAACTCACGAAACAGCAGCTAGCGAGTTCACCTCGATCTCATACCCTTCCCACCAAGAGGCTTCCTACCACCACGTCAGCGCACCAGAGACAGGGGAACCCCATGAGGTTGAGAATGATGTGGCCTCTTCTACTCAGGTAACTCTTGATGGAGGAGTTGATGATTCTTCTCTTAATGCCATGGGCGCCTCCACCACTTCAACTCCGAGGAGAGGTTCTCTTTCTGCCTCTCCTCGTGTGAGCATGTTTGGTAGGCTCAAGAGTCTCTTCAAGGGTTAAGCACAGTTCCATCTGGCGGATACTACTTCCTGTTGGCCAACAGTAGTCAACAATAGTCAACACTGTACTGTGGACTGTGCCCCTTTCTTTTTGGTCATTTTTACCACTGTTTGGTTCCTAATGGCCGTGGGCTACTTTGCAATCATCTAATTATTAGTCCTTATACTTATTTTGCTCATTGTCTTTTCGTTGTTGTTTTATTTTTATTTTTATTTTTATTTTTGCTTTTAAGAACCGCTCTCGGACGTGGGTGTACACAAATTGGGTGACCTTAGTTGTTTTGTTAATCCATTTATCTTGTAATCTCCCCTATTTTTTTAATGCTTGTCTTCCATTTTGTTTGTTGTGATTTGGTCCTTGATAAAATTGTGTCTGTTTCTTTCTTTGCTACTCATACTGGGAACCGTGGAATAAGAGCTATGGGATGATGGTTGTTGTTTTTTATTGTTTATCTTTTCTTTATCCTCGACCTGTCATACATGTTTCTAGGGGAAAATAGAGAAGGGAGGGAGCGGGGTTAGATGTGTTTGGAATTGGAAATTTTATAAAATGGCTTTATTGATGCTTAGCGTGCGTGGTTGCCCCCAAGAAATAGTGTGTCTCGTATCTATCCCAGGGCATGATTACAAAGACCTTTCATCTATATTATCAATTGAAATAGCATTGAATTGCTGGCTATACAGATAAATTCATCAATATCTGCAACTGTTCACCGCTTGGAGATTAACCGCTTGGAATGTCCAAGTTCATAATTTTGTCTGATTTTCCCGAAATCACTGCTTCTGTTGTTGATCCAACCAATCACTATACTCTTTCCGCTTCTTGAGAATATCTATAAATTGAGGATTTGTCTCCAAATCGGCAAATGGACAAGATCCAATTGCTTCGTCCTCCATTGTTGCCTTTCCCATAACTAATGGGGAAAGAATTCCATCAGCGGCAGTATTGACAGCCTCTCCAGTAACTAATGCAGAACGGTGGGATGGCTTTTGCAGTGATAGCACAGCACCCACGAAGAACAACACACACCCAAATAAAACTTCAATTTGTATGTCCAGCGGTAAGCTCGTCACTATATGCTGTTTGTGCTGATCAGCCAGAAGTTGGCCAGTATGTGAATGTGCCATTGTTTTTAGTAGCTGATGATGCTGGAAAGACGAGTACCCCGAGTTGAACAACAGTAGAGTACCCACAAGGTACAACACCTTAGATGCAAGAGCCATTATGAGTACTGGTTGTGGGCCAACGAATCGCGTGTTGATCAATATATGAGCCAGATAATCTCACTTCTCTCTATAGAGGCACTGCAACTTCAGACAATGTTCTCACAGAGGGATTATTACGGGTCCAACGGTTGAATACTCTCAAGTTATACCAACGGTGTCTCCATTACCAGTTTCTCTGGAGGTGTTCCCGCAACAGGTGGGTGCATAGTAAGTGGCCGACCATGCTGTGAGAGCTCCCTTAGTGAGTGGCGTGAGAGACTCAATTGAGATTGTGGGGAGTAGTTGGAGAGGAGAGGAGAGGACGAGCGAAGGGAATTGAGAATATCTATTATTTATACTCATTAAAAGATGTTATATAATCTAGCATAGTATGATACACCACAGTAGAAGATGAGCTGTTTAATGCTCAAAGATTATTGATTGAGTGTGGGAGAAGAAAAGTTAAAAGTCGCACAACCCTTGGTAGTGAATTGCCATATGAGTAAATATACAACTGTAAATATATAAAAGCAATTATCGATAATACACACCGAATAGTGTTTCTCACCAGTTTCTCACCGGTTTGTCACCAGTTTGTCACACGTTGGTTACACGTTTCTCGCATTCGCCATAGGATTGTGTGAAATAATCTACTCTACAATACTGTCCGGTAACGTATCAGGAAGCTCCTCGTGATGCTGGATATTTTCAGAACCTCCGCCTTGGACGATATCCTCGTGTTCCTTGTTATAGGAGTCTTGACGATCTTTGGCAGTATCGTCACTGTTATTGGTGGTTTCCTTTCCCGCTTCAATCACCTGTTCACCAGACTTTATAACTTGTTGAAAGAGGGATCCCAAAACCTTCTCATTTAGTGCCAGTCTTCTGACAAAAGACATCGACACGAGGTTAAGTCTCTTAAACACAGACAACTTCAAAGTGTAGAAACAGAGTTCTCTCTCTTTCTCTGATAACTTGCGTTGTGTTTTCATTTCTTCGTCCTCAGGATCCTCACTTGCTAGCATATCCGTACCGTCATCCTCTTCCACATCATAGTTAACCCCTTCCTCCTCATCTCTGTCTAACTCAACACCTAAAACCTTTGCAAGAGAGTTCTCCTTGATGAGGAACAAGTCCATGAGAGCAGACTGCGTCTCATCACCAACAATAACCGGAAGCTCGGAATCGAAGAAGGAGAGATCATCCCCATTGCTATCACGCAGGAATCTGGAATAGAGAATTCTAACCGCGGAAAAGATATCTATATAAACCATTGCCGCTCTGGTCCTCACTTTTACATCTGTCGTAATGTCAGCTTCTATGAGGGAAGCGAGAGACTGGATGATGACTTTTAATTTGGATAGATGCTGTTGCAACAAGTAGTTGATGTCATTCTCTTGCAAACTGCTATTACTCACAACCTCTAGTTGATTGGCTGAGTAGAATAATAGCACACCGAACGTTGTGAATATCAGCTCAGTGTCTGCTTCAGACATCTCCTCTCTGCCAGTGCTGACTAGAGTCTTTCCACATATCAGATCGACTAGAGCAGAAAAATTACTACACAGATCCCCTCTTTGAAGTTTATCCTCAGATACAATGAGCCATTTTCTCAATAGGTGGCAGATGAGAGACTTATCAGAGTCCGGGGGGTCTGTGTTGCTCAGGCTCTCTCTCAATTTATTGGTGATATCCATTCCAGTTGAGTGAATTTTCGATTTCAGCTCTGGGGGGATTGGTGACAACGCAACACTATACCTTATTGAGAACGACTTGAACAACGCACTAAATTGAGAGCTCAATTCTTGGTCTTGAGTACCCAAATCACACGAATTGAAAAGATCCAGTAGCATAAGCGCAACTTTCTCATACGAGTTTTCGAGGTTAGAGGTCTCAAAGGCTTCAGAATTTGTTAGCTTGACAAACAGGTTTAACAACACCGCAAGGCAGAACTTGTTACTGTGGCTGGACTCCAATAAAGACCAAAAGTGAGAGAATGCTCTCGTTATAAACGTGATTTTGTCAAAGGTTACCATAGGCTCTGTAGTATCGCTTGGGAGAGTAGTCCTCTTGGGGTTAAGGGCTCTGTACAGAACAGCTTGGAGCTCACTGTTGCCTACTTCGGTGAATATAGAAATTGCTCCTGCCCATACGTTCAACAAGATCTCAGATTGGGTCTTTGTGAGTTCTATCGCCTGCTTGACGTGTGAATCGAGCAACGATACTGAAGAAACATCAAACAGAAGAAATTCAACTATGAAGTCTGTGCCAAAATGGCGTTCCTTTCCAACAAGGCCTTGAGAGTCAATAGGATCCTTGTTCTTAGAATGATGATAGCGAGGAAGCATATATAGGTGTCTGGCAGCTCCCAAAAAGCTATCCAGCCTTCCTTCATCGAGGTTGTTATTTCGCGAGGCTGTGTGGCTGCGGTAATTATCTACGTAGAATGGATAGCTTTCACTTAATATCTGTGCGACATTATGCCATTTGAGCATCTCGGATATCTCCAATGGAAGCAAGTCCCTTGTAGAAGTCAAATTGGCAGAATAAGTATCTGTGAACTCTTTCGTACGCTCTTCCTCAACAACAGCAAAGAATCTAGATAGCTCATGCCTGAATCTATACTCTTTGGATCCTGTTTTAATTAAGGCCGAGTCGCTGGAGTCGCTGGAGGACGAGGATACTACATCGTTGTCTACAAATAGTAAGCCAGTCACTCGCAATGTTTCTTCCTCATCGAGGAAACCACGTTTAGCAACCTCTATGAGAAGTGAAATTACATGAATCCTGACATTGTAGTCACTATCATGCACGGCAATATCGATCATACGCCCCTTAAACCTCTCGGTGAACTGTCTTAGACCTGCAATGATAATATCTCTCCTGTATAACTTTGCCAGGGCCTTTACAACCTCCAATCTCACAGCATTACTGGAGTCACTTAAAACCCAGCCAAAGTACCTTAGATAAGAGCTGTCATAGAAAAACTCTGGGTAAGTATCGATCCATGAACCTAAGGCGCTAACACATTCCTGGCGGATCTTTGGGTCTACATCTCTATATCTATGTACAAAAGTTGTGTTGGAGATATCTTTGAGGAAATCTTCCAACGATAATTTCTGCTCCTTATAAACAGAGACATTTTCCCTGATTTGAGCGACTCTTCTGCTGATGTTTGAGATTTCTCTTTCGATAACAGCGGCAGATCTTTTTTTTTTGTTGGGTTTGGATTTTTTGGCCTTTTCAGCAGATGCACCAGTTGCATTTTGCGCCCGCTCTTCCTCCAATTGAGACACCTTTTCCGATTCTATCTCCAGTTGCCTCTGATGCTTATCGAATAATACTGATGTTTTGGCCACAATTTCGCATAAAGTGGTTTCGATATGGAGCAGAATAACTGTAGCTGTATATCTAAGAGGCCTCAAATTTGAAGTACTCAGTGAAGAGAGCCATACCAGAATATTCTCCACGAGATCACTCTCATCATAGAGGGAGCCCTTCTCTGAAGCGATGGATATTACGGTCCTGAAGAATTCCAAAACATTCAACTTGAAATTTTTCCAGCTAGTGTTGGCACCAGGTGCCTTTAGCATACCGGCGGAGAGCATCAATGGAAATTCGTGGACCCGTTGCTTCTGGAACAGCTGCTGAATCTCGGCGATTGTGTCTGGGGCCGAGTCTGAGTTAGCCACGTCGTGTTCCTCAACCTGAGCAACACATCCGCAACACCTGAGGATGAAGTTGACCATATTTTTCACCGCAGAATGTGGGTTCTCCTCGTACTCTTCAAGCCAGCCTGTAGAGAGTTCGGAGATGGCTGTTTCCGAGTCGCTGAGGGCCTGGAATATATAGCTTTCCTGGTAATCTTTGATATCATCAATGTTACTTGGCATTCTTTTGGAAGTGGATGTTTTCGAGAGGTCGCCATTCTTTTGCCTGGCTCTCTTGGATGGTGTGGTGTTACTGTCGCTCTTGGTGGCTCTCTTACGGGCACCTCTGCCATATGATTCGTCAGCCTCAACGTCATCCTCATCCTCTTGTTCGCTTCCTGAAGAAGAGAATGGCATTTCTGTACCATCTTCATCAACTAGAGTGTCCTCGATATCATGATGTCGGCGGACTGTTGTCCTCCTCCTTGCAGATCGACGAAGTGGTGTTGTGGTTGACGGCATATCTGTGGTGCGGATGGTGTGGGTATTAAAGGCAAACAGTCGAAAGGGCGTGTAGTCGAAAGAGTGTGTGAAAAAGAATCTAAGTGAGCCTTACGTAACAACAGATAATGTTCCTCTAAGAACTGTTTATATCGCAAACAAATATCTGGAGAATATTTATAAAATGAGATCGTTCATCATACTTATCTTATCTGAACTGACTTCGCATTGAGCCCGCATCGAGACGCGCCTCCACTAAGGGACGCCTCCGTGAGACGCGTCTGGCGATGAGGTTGTAGGGGTTCCTAATTTGGGCGGTGTGTACTATAGGAGGGGAATGAAGTAGAGAGGTGGAGGAGGGGAACGATTTTTTATTTGCTTAGTATGCCTCGTATGCCTAGTATGCCAGTTGTGTCATTTGTTTATTGATTGTATTTTTTTTGCATAAAAAACTATCTGAAAAAGGTGTGAAATGTATATGAGACATCATAATCAGCTTGGTGCATTTGTGTCTATGCCATACACTTATATACACTGGCTATTGTGCACTTGTAGTCCATCCAGTATGTTATCCAAGCAGGTGCAACTACAGATACCAAGAGTATCAACCGATATGGGACAATGTGAAAATTGGTAGATCTCACCCATCCACTTGCGTACAAGTGCATTCATAAACACCAACTCGAGTAGAAACTACGTAGAAACTACGTGCGTGCCACTAGTTGTGCCGCCTTGCAGTTCCTGTGATTCTCTCATTTCTTGATTTCAACTCCTGTCCAACCTCACGTGCAGAATCAATATTCTGGTCGATTTTATCACCAGTCGGTTTTCCTGAAGCTTTGTTGCTCTCTTCGTTGAAATATTCATTGACATCTTCTGGGCCAAGCCGTATTGTGGTTGGATCTCTACGGAGCATTATGTGTGTGAGGGAACAAGGATTGAACAGATATGATAATCAACACGATGAGAGAGGAGGATAAATATACCAAATACTGAAGAGAACAATCCGCCAAACGTGTATTCTCCAGAAATGGATTATTAATTGGATAACACAAAATAATTCAACAAGTCAACCATACAATAATGAAATATTTTTCCATTGTCATTGTTCTGCGTTGCAGTCTCCTGGTGAATATTTGAGGGTTCTGGCACCCTCAAGTGTCTCTGCTCAAAAGACATCTGCCATGCTACACGTCTCCCCACCGCATAGAGTTACATCTACCGTACGGCCAACCTCAGGTGCGACGGCGGGGCCCGACCAGGTGGACTAAGGGTGAGAGATACCAACGGTGAGGTACACTGCGGGTCAGAGGCTGAGGGTCCTATAGGCTGAGGGTCCTATAGGCTGAGGGTCCTATAGGCTGAGGGTCAGAGGATGAGGGTCAGAGGCTGAGGATCAGAGGCCATCACCTACAGAATCAATTAGAGCTAGTACTGCCAGCCGCTCCCAAGTCGAGCACCTTCACAGCAGCCGCAACCGTACAGTAGCGATGAATGACTGTACGGCTCTTGCGGACCCTCAGTGGAAGAGATGCCATAACGATGGCATGAAGCATAAGCAGGAGATGGAGACTTCATCGCAGAGAGCATGCGGAGCATACAAAGGATGTAACCCCAGTTGGAGAGTGCACTCCCAGAGTGAGATGAGATGGAATCTCTGCATGGCAAAGGAACCGATCGCTGAGCCGATACGGAAGAGGTGGGATGGTGAGTGAGGAGTGGGAGTGAATGATGTTGCGAATAATCCATGCAACAGTCTAATTATTATAGTGTTTAGTCACTGGTTGATTAGTTGAGCTCTCGCACCGTATTCTAAAGTAACGAGAGTGTGGTCTTTTTTGTAGGCTTTGCTCTCTATATTGTTCGTGTGTCAGAGGTTACGCTTTTTATAGAGTATTGCACATAGAGTGTTGAGCGTTTCCAGCGGGGGTTAATCAGTAGCGTTAAGCGAGGGGGAACCTTAATACCGTCAGCCGTCATAGGATACAGCAATTTGGAGGCGTCCGTTGTGTACCGCGAACAGGCGTTAACTCATTAGAGTTGTTAGCCCATTGGAGAGTCATTGTTGATTGATCGCACCATTACATCGTTAATATAGTGAGATATACATCTTACATCAGGTATTCAACCAAGGGTATCCACGCACACTCATATACGTCATATATGGCTACACATTCACAATAACCATGTCTGAAGATACCTGTAGGATATGTAGGTGTGAGGGAACTCCCGAAGATCCTCTCTACCATCCGTGCAAATGTAGAGGCTCTATCAAATACGTCCACCAGGAGTGTTTAGTTGAATGGTTGGAGCACTCTAAAAAAGAGCCAAAGTGCGATATTTGCCATATGCAATACCAGTTCACAACGCTATTTGACGAAAACGTACCTGAAAGAGTCCCCTTTTGGCTAATCTTGGCAAAGTCGCTGAGATCCCTGTCAGTCGTGGCAAATAATGTTCTCATAGCACTATCTGCATTGCTCTTCTTGGTTGTCCAAGTTCCTCTCTTTTACAAGTTCTCTTCGAGGATCTTCACGTGGATGATTGATATGAAGATGCCATCGTCATCCCTTAAGCTTTCCCTTTTGTTTGGCGAAGGCGGCCTATCACAACTAACCACAGACGAGGGTCTGTCAGACCTTGAAATATACAACACATCCACAAACATCGCGCTGCTCAAGGCATTCTTGCAGTCCACTTACTTAGACGGGTGGAAGTTCCTCATTGTGGAGGTTGTTGCGCTTTTGGTGCTGTTCATAGAGCATGAATGGGTATCAAAGGATGAAGGGTTCACAAACATGGTCCATCGTAGAATAGGACCAGAGCCCAAGCGAAACAAGTTGATGGAGGTGATTGAGATGAATCTGCGTAATAATAATCTCAACGCTGAACAAAGGCGCCAGTTGGCTGAATTCCAAGGGGTGGCGATGGCGATGGGGAATGCACCACCGTTCATGAGAGAAGAACGGGTAGCCATGCGTGAGAGGCAACGGTTGGATGCAGAAAGATTGGAAGCAGAAAGACAAGAGAGAGAAAGAGGTGAGCGTGAAAGACAAGAAAACGAAAGAATACTGCGCCATCTCAGAAGAGCAGAAAATAGGGAAATACAACTTGAAATACCACATGACAATCAAGAGCAACATCTTCAATGGCAAGATGAGGATCTCTGGGCTGACCTTGCACGTGATGAAGTTGATCACGATACTTTCCTTGCTGAACCAGATCGCTGGGCTCAAGAAGTGTTTGGAAACCCTGATTTTGATGAAGATGATGAAGAGGAGGAATTTCCCAGACAAGATGATCAAGGAGGGTTCCGTTTTGGAGATGCCCTCCTTGGTGATGACGGAGAAGATAATGAGGTGGGTGGGCGAGAAGAAGACCCACTTGTTCATGCTGAAGAGCTGAGAGAAGCGGGTGATTTCCTCAACGATTTGAATAATCATCTGAATGATAACGAGGGGGGAGGAAACCAGGCTGACCCTCCCATATTTGGAATTGTAGGGAATGGCAATCTTGACAACAACAACAACAACAACAACAATGTGTTTGCCAACCTTAATGATGATAATCGTAACGATGATATCCTTGTGGCAATGGACCTAACACCCACTCTCCCGTTGAAAATTGCGTGTATCGCTGATTTGATCATCTTCTTATGGCTGGGCGTACATTACTTTGTACCATATATGGTTGGTCTTGCTGGTATCAAATCCCTTTATGGGTTGGCTATTGCTGCATGGCAGTTATCTATTTGGTTCATTGCCAATGCCAACTTTGCCCCATTTGACCAAGAGATGTTTGGGAAGTTGGTGGATATGTCCCTTATGGTTGTAGTGCCGATTTGTGATATTTCCAAAACAGTGCACTCTCGCCTTTTCAGTGGCTCTTTTCCAGACGTGGCCTCAGCAGTTAGTTCCAATACTGTTTTTGCCTCCACTCTGGAGTATCTCTACGCTGTTGGCTCCATTGTGGAGTTGTTCTTGATTGACCCCATTGTACACACACTTGCAAACATAATCACAGGCGAGTCATACCCTCCCACATTTGCCGAACGTGTGGTGCCTGTTTTAACAGGCTCCTTTATGTTTTCAATGGTTGTCTTTGGCATAATGCGATACTTGGAGAAGGGTTGTTCCAGCGTTAATCCCTTGGCTGGTGCATATAGACATATCTACATTTTGTTGTTGGATATGGTTTGCACATTCAAGGTGTTTGTTATTTTCGCCATTGAACAACTGGCATTCCCAGTGTACTGCGGGTTCCTGCTGGATTTTGTCGCTGCCCCTCTTATCGCGGAGCAGCCGTACACTTTGCTTGCCACCAGTAGCAATGGTGATGTCATCAATGGCCTGTTGGTTTGGGTTTTGAGGTGGTTTATGGGTACCACCTTTATGTGCCTCTTCGCCCTGTTTATCGGTATGACGAGGTCGGAAATTCTCAGAAAGGGCGTTTTGTTCTTCATTAGATCACCCGATGACCCAAACGCAAGGCTCATACATGATGCCCTTGTGAGGCCAATGGCATTGCAGCTCAGTAGGATCTCTCTCTCTGCCCTTCTCTACTCGGCTTTCATCCTATTCGAAATGGGTTCCGTCACTTGGGGGTTCAGGTATATGTTCCCTTATGAGGTGTTGCCACTGCAGATGCCATACCAGACTTACCTGCTCAACATGTTCTTGATCCATGTGATGAGATCCTATTTGGGTGTAGCCACAAAGTATTTCATCAAGTTCTGGAAGAGAGCGTTTGAGATCTCGTGCCATAAACTTCGTCTCTCGTCTTTTGTATTGGATATTCCTATCCCTGAAGAGCGTGGTTCAGTGGTTTATCGTTCTCCCCTGTATGCTCTTCTGGGCACTCGGCCTGACTATACGAAGCCAATGGCCTACAGAGCAACAGCCACACATTTCAGGGAGAACCCAGCGGTGAACGCTGTTTTTGTTCCAAACGGTAACTATGTTCGAGCTCCAGATGACGATAATGTCTCTAGAAAGTACCTTAAGGAACTCTTTGTTCCTGTAACAAAGGATGACAGGCTGTTGGGCCACAGCCCCAAGGCTTCTTCGAAAAGCCAACCTCCGGCTGCTGGCGATAGCCATGGCTACTATTCAGATTCAGAATCTGATCTTTCTCCGATCACTGGATATGCCGTTGTGTACAGACCACCAAACTTCGGTATTCGTATTGTGGGTATGCTCTTGATGTTGTGGATATTTGCCGTGTTACTCACTGTGGGCATTGCTGCTTTGTGTGTCTTGATGTGGATTCCACTTAGATATGTCATGTGCCGCTTTAAGGGTACGCCATGGGTGGAGTTCTTTGTTTCTTACCTTGTAGATTCATCTCAATGTAGTGCTGGTGCGGGTGCGGGTGTTTCTCGCATTCCAGCACAGTGTTTCCCATGCGGTGTGTCACTAATGCTCATCGGTCTGTACAAAGTGGATGAAGTTATGGAGGCAAGAAAAGCGCAACAGAACCGTCAACCACAGCCACCAGGGCCACCACAGATGGCAGTTGTTGAGCAGGTTATCAATGAAAATGAGGTTGATGGAATTGCTGTCGCTGAAGCCGAGGCTGTCGCCAGAAACGGTGGATTTGGTATCCTCCTGAGAGGTATCTTGGACACCGTTTTGGGGGCTCCAATGAGAGAGTTGCTAACGACTTTCATCACCCGGGCTGCCGGAACCTACTTGGTTACACTGGCTTCCACTGTTTGGCTGCAGACTGTGCTATTGGTTCACTATTGTGCTGTCGATAAGCCCTTGTTGAACCTTTTAGGGTACGAGCCACGTCCAGAGCTCTTCATTCTCGGGTGGGGTCGATTCATGGCTGATGGTGAAGGTTCCATTGATACCAATACCGTTGTTGTTGCGCTGAATAGATGGCAGATTGCTTTATTGGTCGTTGCCCACCTTGGAGTTGCTCTTTTCACCATTGTCCCGCCTCCTCTAGTGTTCTACCGTACAAAAAGCTATAAGCACACTCTCTTGGAGATGCTCAGGGTGGCTATTCCCCTGGTGATGGCGGCCGTGGTTTGTATGGCATATGTCGCATATAAGTACTACACTTGGAATCAGTGGAGTCATTATGATGTAACTTCAAAGACAATTCTGTTGAAGATTTGCTGTGGAGAAGTGTTATTCACATCTCTGTATATATATGTCTGGCCCTTACAGCTGTCCTTGTATATAGGTGATAAGGCAATGAAGGCAGTGAAGGGTTATGTAGATTCGGTGAATGATGAGATTAAGGCGGAATTCTATGGAAAGGGCAAGAAGCTGACCAATGTGGAGTCCGCTGATTAGAGAGTGGGTCAGTTGGTGGAAGCTCACCATGGAAACCATTGGTTAGTTGGTGTGGGGAAGCTCACCATGGAACCAATGGTTAGTTGATGTGCATCGGTGTATAAGAGTTGAATATATGAAACAAAGCTTGGATACCAAACTGGTCAACTCATTAGATATGGCTCTCCACTATGGTTCTACACTCCCCCGCAATGTTCCTACAATATATTTCTACAGTTAGCAAATAATGATGTTTTATCTATACATTTCCAAATGCAATTACACATCATCACGTTCATCATCTCCTTCGTTTCTGCTTCTTAGTGGGACCCCAGTCTCTAAAGACATCACTTGCTTCCCCAGTAGAAGGTGTTTGCCATCTATTCCTACTGGACGAACCGGAAGATTGCAACCCAGAAAGGATATCACCAATTCGCCGAGCCCTTCCCTTTCTATATACATTTTGAGGAGATGTGTGTGTTTGGGGTATATGCTTATTACTACCAGCCAAAGAACTCCCTGTTTCGCCCACTTCAACTATATCCGATGGATATGGTTGACTAGACTTGTCATCATTGATCACATGTATCTCTCTCGTCACCGATAAATCACCTTCACTCTCGCTATGAGCAAGTGCTCCATTTTCTTGATCATCAACAACAGCGATTTGCATACTAGCAGCATCTGCAACTATAGCCGGCTCCAATGAGGAATGTCTGATACCACCATCAGCGGACTCACCATCAGCGGACTCCCTTGATGAAGTATTCTCTTCCTCTGCAATAGCATCCAAGGTTGCCTTATCATTATTACTTCTATGGGAACCTGTGGATATGAGTTCGTCTCCAGTGAGGTCTATGCTGCGCATTCTACTGGCAACTGGATTGAGCTCTGTGATTGTAGGTGGAGCAGTGCCGCCTCTCGTTTTAGGGTGCGGTTTCGAGGGTGGTGACGTCTGACGTGAAAAGGTTTCGTCATTTGCTGACTCTGACACCTCACTAGGTGGTTCATTTAATGGGGTACTTGCTTCAACCTCTTCACTACAGACTGGTTGGACATCCTCTGAGGAACTGACCCTCGACAACTGTGAGATATCCATAGAGGGGGTATGAACTTCACCGGGTGTGTGCGAATCTTCCACATCTCCTTCTGAAGAATCATTGGTCTTGTCCTGTTGAGGATCGTCCCGTTCATCTGGGTCACCCTCGTCTTCTGGGTTACCGTGATCATCTCTGCTGTTCAGCTCTGCAGCCATTTGCGAGTCTGTGGGAGTGGTTCTCCCACTGGAACCGCCACCACTGGTAGCATTATGAATATGCTCTTCCTGTTTCTCTACTTCACCACCATCACCAGTATCACCACTTTTGGTGGATTCCCCACCACTGGTATCACCAGCTTTCCCAGAACACTCCTTCTCATTCTCCATAACTTCAATAATTGCTAGTTCATCATCGTCATAATGCTCCTCAGATATACGGTGTTGAGATGTATCATCATGAGATTCACACTTAGTAGCCCTCCCTATAGAATGATAATCACCACCTTGCTGCTTCACCTGTTCCCTCAACAGCTCCAACAACTTCTCTCTCAAACCAATGCGAAGAACTTCCCTCTCTGCGCTCTTGAAAAATTTGCTCTTCTGGACAACTGGTCTTTTGAGGTTCCACAACGACCTGAACTGTTCCATCTGGTTGAAAAACTTGGTGACGTTGTAGATTACATGGATGCCACAATCATTAAAGTTACTTTGCTTCGGTACAGGACAGTTCTTCATGCGAAAATCTGAAACATCAAGTTGAATGTTATGTTTATCTTTAGCGTAGCCTATAAAAAACTTCTTAAGGGGTACCGAAACATTAGCATGAGGTTTTCCCAGCGAGTCAATCATATACATGATAGTCTTCCTCCCTCTGGGGAGATTGAGATGAGCCAGTTCAGGTGAGTTTACATCCGTTGGAGAAGCGGATCGATCAGTAGATGGGACAGAATTGGCACTACAAGTCACACTTTGTTCATCGTCTGGTCTGATTTCACTGGTATCACCGATATCTATAAGATCACCAACCCCGCGTCCTGAAACCACCAATGTGTTGTCATCGGTATCGATAACGGTTGGCTTCACATCCGGCACATTGCTCACTATTACACAGAACCAGTGTAAATCGTGGATGATAGGTATAACAATAAACTCTTTCTCAAAGAGCGAATTGTTGTTTCTGAACCAGGATTTGACGTTACTATAATAGTCATCTTCTTCTTTACCACTCCCAACAAGCTTTGTAAAGAAAAACGTGTTGAACAGCTCTACCGATCCGGGTGGCACTTTTCCCTCCTTAACGGCATTCTCTAAGTTATACTTGAGGAAGAAGTCTATGAGGGAGTCGTTGATCCAGTTATTATTATACAGACACCCAAAGTCAGAATTATTAATAGACATAACCTGTTTGTCATCAAACTTGAAGGTGAATGTGGGTTCAAACAAGATCTGATCGCTCTCCTTGATATGTTCATGCAGGTCTCCAGAGTAGCCACCAACCTTTGCACTACGTGGACTCCTGCTACTGCTATATACATCATCCAAAGAGACTGCGTTGTCACTACCTCCATCAAAGTCAATCCTCCCCCTGTCTTCTGCAAAGCTTTTCTTCCTTTGAGACCGGGTACGTATTATGCTATCTCCATATGCTCTGGTATTGGTGGAAGAGTGCCCTCGGCCGTAAAAAGAGGTAACAGGAATAGGAGTTGCTGCTACAGTTCCATATTGTCTTGTTGGAGTAATCAAACTGTCAGAGTTGCTCTCCACAATGGACTTAACTATCAAATACAATCCTTTTGTGGACCTCATAGATTCAAGCACTTTTGACAACCTGTTGAAGTCATCTTTGGAATGCAAAGAGACATGGCATACAACTTTTTGTACTAAAACCTTTTGGAAAACATCCATGCTACGTCTTGATGAGTGGTATTCCACCTTGGCCACTTGTGAAAGTGCCCTCTCGCTTACTCTTTTCGATGTAATTAGTGCTACAGTCAGAGAGGCGCCAGACGCACCTGAAGAGTCCGCACACTTTAGCGTCACGCTGTCAACTTCATGGATTTCTATTGATAGCATTTCATCTTTGACTAAAGATGGTGTGGTGGAGGTCAAACTACAAACACGTAAAAATAGTTTCCCGCCAACACTACAAAGAATTACGCCCAAACGGGTATCGCTATGACGGGGTTGTAGTTGGATATCCAAATCAGGAAGCACAATGCGCTCCAATAACACCGTTATGGGGAGCGACGTGGCATGTATGATATCAGACAGGTTTGAGGGTGAAGATTCTTTAACATCATTATGGGTTGCCGCAACTATAGCTGGGGTTTTGTGTGTATCATTGTGATCGTTATGAACAGCATGCTGTGTTGGAGAAAAACCTCTGTGTTGCAAATGTGGTTTATGGTTAAATTCTTGTATGTCATTATCCTGAATGGAGAAATATTTTGATTTGGTTTCAAGTGGTCTGCTGGAAAGTCTTCCAGTATTTGATTTAGTGGGGGTTGTGTGTGCTGCTGAAGGAAGGTCAATTTTACGGGGTGCTCCGTTTCCCTCGTTTGGCGAATGAGGTGAACTAGTCTGTTAGTAAAGTTAGGCAAGATTATAGAGCGATTGCAGAGCCCAAGTATAGTTTTTTACTCACCTCAAAGTGTCCATAGGTACTCTTGGTTTAGCCTTTTTTCTATGCAATGATGGATAAGACTTTGTGCCAACCCCTGCCCCAGTGCTATCTCGCAGCTTGGTGCGTGTCTTTAGGGAGCCAAAGTGTGATTGCATTTACCGGGTTGTATGAAATGTTCATGTGGGTGATATGGTTGTTTCCGCAAACTGTTCAAATTGAAGAAGGTGCAGAAATTTCTGTATATATTCGAAATTATCAGTTTGTACTTATTTGCAAGTGTGAGATATGGAGTTTTCTGGATGTCAATGGTGTGGATACCAATGATGTGGGCACCAATGGTGTAGGCATAAATTGTGTAGGAACCACGGTCAGAATCTCTGGTGTTATGAACCTCTTGCCTTTTTTTCTCGTGCTGAATACCTTCAACAGTATGTGCTTATCAAATTACAATGATGTGGTTGACAGATATGCCACTTTCAATCGAAGGGATTGCCAGATCAACAGCACTCTCTCTATTTCACTCTCTAGCGTTGTAAGAAATGCGCAGAGGGCGTAGGATGAGATCGACCGTCAGGCGCAATGGCATAGGAGATACTCAATTACTGTTGGTTGGATATGTGTGGGCGTAAGGCTTCACCATGACAGGTACATATATTTGTATATATACAAGTCTGCCTCAGAAAAGGATCGTATAACTTTATCCTTTCTCCATTTTTGGGCATCCCTAAGCATAGCCATGCACGTTATGTATAGTGGTAGCGTACATAAGTCTAAGTAGTCTACATAGTGTGGGTAGGTATAGTGAAGTGTATATCCTCTGCCGTACATAGTATGCCAGATATAGTGTGGGTAGGTATAGTGTGCCATACATAGTGCGCCATACATAGTGCGCCATACATAGTGCGCCATACATAGTGCGCCATACATAGTGTGCCATACATTGTGTATAGAGACTCAGAAGAAGGCATCTCGGGGAGAGACACCAGCATCACCATATCATCAGTCTTATCACTTGGCAATATCTTTAATCTTAGAACAATAAGCCTTATGACAATATTTACAACCAGTTTAAATTTATTTATCCAATAAATGACTTCTTGCAGCCTCAGGCGCTCAGCAAGTCCCCCCTCTCCCTGCTCCTCCAACATTTCATTATATTACCACCCCAAAGAACACACCTTTACAGATCTGCCCTACTTGGTGATTGGGGTGATCATCTTGCCTTCTCCAAAGCCCATTAGCCTCGATCCTCCCACGATCCTCAGAGGTTCCTCTCCCGATTATTCCTCGGATACTACATACATAAGGTGTATATAAATCTGTGTGCATTTAGATGGTTGATGCACTCCCATACGAAGCGAGAGTTGCCGATGACTGAAAAATTGGCCATCGCTCAACTGAGTCAATGATAAATAGATAACGGAGTTTTGAACAAGTGTAAAGACATATGCTCGTATATGTGTATGTATTCTGCATAAAGGGTTGAACATATCTGTGTTTCTTTTGTACATAAACCAACACAGTGCCTGTATATAATGTCGCTTCCCCTTCGTGCTCTTAGGACGTACGGAAGGCCCGTTGTCTCCACCAGATGCTTCTCCATAACACACTTTGCCCTTAACGGCAAGCAAAAGACTCCGCTGCAGGTGTTTTACGAGACTTTCAGGGACGAGTGGAAAAATTCCAGTGAACTGAAAGAGAACATAAAGGCCCTTCAGGGTGAGACAGATAAGCTCGCTGAGAGTGAGGCGTTCCAGAAGGCAAAGGAAGCATATGAGAGTGCACAGAAGGGAAGAGGCGCTGTTTCCGAAGCGGTGAAGAAAACTGCCGAGGTTGTTGGTGACGCCACCGTCAAAGCATGGGACTCACCAATAGGAAAAGCGGCCAGAACAACGGTTAGAACAACGGCGGATACCATTGACAAGGCTATAGATCCAGTCAGGCATACGAGGGTGTATAAGGAGATGAGCGAGGTGATTGACGACGGCAGCTCTTCCAGGTATGGTGGGTTTGAGTCTAAAGAACAGAGAAGGCTCAGAAGAGAAAGAGAACTACAGAATCCAAACAGACCAAAACTTGTCAAGTCAAACGAGGAAGGTGGAACAGCATTGGTGGTCACCAACCACAAACCTACAGAGCCAAAGCTGTCTGAGAGGCTCACATTCTTGAGTCCTTCATCTCCTGTTGGGAGATTCCTCGCAACCATGAAGGAGCGGTGGGAAGAGAGCGAGAATGGGTTCATATCCCTCATCAGAACCATCATCGACAAGGTGGGTGGGTTCTTTGACGAGACCGAGAGTGCAAAGGTTATCAGGGCCCTCAGAGAGATTGACCCATCTTTCAACTTGGAGAATTTCACCAAACAGCTCAGAGAGTATATAATACCTGAGGTTTTGGACGCCTATATCCAGGGAGAGGATAAAGTGTTGAAACTGTGGCTATCCGAGGCCCCATACAATATCATCTCTGCCCAACAAAAGCAGTACAAGGAGCAGGGTCTCGTATCTGCCGGCCGTATCCTTGACATAAGAGGTGTTGATGTTGTGAGTGCCAAGATTCTTCCTCCAAATAACACTCCAGTTTTGGTGATTGGCTGCAGAGTTCAGGAGATTAACATCTTCAGAAAGGCCAAGACTGGTGAAATCGCCGCTGGCACGGAGGAAGACATCATGCTCTCCACCTATGCTATGGTTCTAACAAGAATCCCAGAGGATGTTGATGTTGAGGAGACTGAGGGATGGAAGATCCTTGAGTTTGTAAGGGGTTCTTCTAGGTCTTTTACCTAAGGGCAGTAGTAAGGCAGTGATTATATATGGCTGTGTGTCTTTTTTGTAACAGGAAAAACAATAGCCCTTTCATGTTATTCTATTGACATAGCAGATATCATAAAGGATCGCTAACAGGTCCCAATGTTTAATCATTATACATAGTCATTTGTATATAAAGAGTAATTCATGTTGCTACAAGTATTTAAATGTCTTTGGGCCAATATACACAGATATGCATAAATTTATATGCTTTCCTTCTTGACGGTTCTTTTCTTGAAAGAAACTTTAGGCAACACTTTAGGAAGATCATCCACCGTTCCGTCATCAAATGTTATGCTATCTTGCTTCTCCGCAGCAAAATCCCATGACGAAAGCTCCTTTTCACTGGCCGTCATCACCTCCTTCTTAGAACCACTTGTCGTACTCATTTCCATTTTGATTTCATCATCTTCATGTCTGTTGTGTGCAGAACCTTTTGTGCCTCCGGACTTGTCAACAGTGCTCCACTGCCCTATTACACTTGTAGTTTTCTGCAAGTCCGCTTCCTTATGTTCAGCCTGGAGTTTAAGTCTGTTCCTGCGTTCTTCGGCAGCCTTCTCCATAGATATTTTTTTGAATATGTTATTATTGCCGTACCCGGACTCATTTTCTGAGCCCCTCACATGTCTCGATTTCGTTCTCGCTCCTTCTCCACCGCATTTCTGACTGGGGCCATCCTCCTCCTCAACTTCCCTCCTGAGACGGTCAACCTCATTAGCAGCAACCTTCTTTTCTCTCTCCTGCTGCTTGTTTTCATAGTGGATATCTTTCAAAACTTTCTGAATAAACTTCTTATGACGTGCAGAGTTCTCGTGTTGAAGTCGTGATATTTTGGAATCATCCACAAACTGTAGAACAAAAAGCTTCCGTGTTAGTAGACTGCATGTGAGTGGAGGTTGAATAGAAGCAACTAGTATACTTACTATTGAACAGTTTTTACACCAGTACTTTCCCATTCTGTGTTATTACCTTGTTTAATGATGCTACAGCAAAGCACCCTTTCTTATTAGTATTCACCCTCCTCTCTACTCCATTATATACTTGATATCTCCTCTCCTCCCCACTTGCCTGCGGCTTTTTATGCCTGAAAATATGCGATGAGTTTCCCAATTTAGACGATGAGCATTTAGTAAGAGGTGATAAAAGCAGACGCTCGTAAATGATGACGGGGATGCTGTGAGTTATTAGCTCTTATGGATATCATTGTCATTCAGCCATACAAGCAGACTTTTATATATAATACGGTCATCATGGAGGGATCGCACGGAAGAGAGCATAGAGATGAGATATCAGGTAGGGAAGCACATGTGAGGGCCCGAGATGTCAGTGAAGAAGATGCTGGCAAATATCTGAATCGTGAAAGACGAACTGGAAATAGTGACACGAGCAACATAAAGGTTTCTTCTCAAAAATATCATGAAGATACTGCTCATGACCGAACTGGTAAGGATGAGTACAGAGATCACAGAACTTATAGAGGGTATTCTCAGCATCACAACGACAGACATCACAATGACAGACATCATCATGACAGACGTCATGAGGACAGAGATAGCAACGATAAGGACAGATCAGAGGAGAGTAAGCCCCACCGTACACATAGGGATAGGCATAGGAGTCACCGGTCTCGCTCTCCATATAGGAGTCGTCATTCTAGACCGGCTGCATCACACCGTGAAGAGGATATATTCGCAGGTTATGCTATAGTGAAAGAGGCAGAGGAACCGATTCCTGATGTTATTGCAGAAATCAATTCCAAATACGACAAAAGATCACCGGCTGTCTCCTTTCCTAGAGAGAATGTGTCGGCATCGATGGAGGGTGGAATTAAAGATATGCTGGAGTCCTTTGGACAGAGGAACGATCCGGTGATAGAGGATACGTCCAAACTTAGTGATGCGAATATCAACGACGTACAATCAGTACAGGAACCACAGATAGCCGAGGTACCTGTTTCCAGAGGTCCTCTTGATATTTCATACAGGTTTGGGGATGATGGCTCTTCTTGGAGACTGATGAAGTTAAGGAGAACATATCAAACAGCCCAAGAAGAGGGCAAACCAGTTGAGGAGATAGCTCTACTGAGATATGGTAGCATTGTGGATTTTGATATAGCGAGAGAGGAGGAGCGAGAAATGAAATACAGAGCCCAAGAAGGGAAACAGCGTAAATTTGTATATAAGCCTACCGGTGACTTGTCCCGTGAGAGGGGGATCCCAATTGGTGATTCGAAAGAAGCTTCGGATATGGGCAATGTCGAGGACGCCAAACTCGCATCTGAGAAAGTTGATTTTGGATTTGTGACGCGGGAGGCTCTGAATTCTCTCAAAATTGATATTATGAGGCACAAAATTAAAAGGTCACCTAAACTGGCAGAGCTGGAAGAGAAGTATAGGAAAATGGAACAACAGTGGAAGAAGCAGTCAGAAGTTAGTGGAACAAACCAAGGCGCTGCTGTCCCTACTAATGACAATGATTTCTCCTTGAGTGTAGAAGAAATGGCCCGTAGAGAACGGTCAACGACAAATGACAACTTCAACAAGTCGTCTATGAAACAGATCATGAACAATAAAAAATTTGAATCTGATCTGGATACCCAGGATGACGATGCATATAAACTCTCTGGTGTAGGGGGTCATGTGGCGAGTGGAAAGATGAGCTTGAAAGGTGCTACAGAGAAGCAGGATCTCAACAAGATGCACAGAATGTCCAAACACCTTGATAGGTGTGCCTATTGTGTTGATAACGATGAAACTGCCAGAATTCATTCACCAATAATTTCTATGGGCACCAGCGTATATTTGACCATTGCTCCACAACCCGAACTCACTCAGTTTGGCGCCATTATTGTCCCTATTGACCATGTGAAGAACACACTTCATTGTGGCGAGGGGGCAGAGACTGAAATACGCAATTTCATGAAAACTTTGTCTAAATTCTACTATAGTGAGCATGGAATGGGTGTGATATTCTATGAAAACTCAATTGCCGAGTTCAACCATGCTAGAATAGTAGCGGTGCCCATTCCACTAGATTACGATATGGGCTCTGTTAGTGGCTTTTTCAAGCAGGGATTCATAGAGGAGAGTAATGACCTGGAAGCCCACCATAAGGTTGTCATAGATACGCTGAAAAAGAGTAAAGATATCGGTAAAAGGGCATTGAAAGCACTCGTGGCCAAGGAAGCTCCCTTTTTCCACGTTTGGCTTAGCATAGACGGTGGCCTCGCCCATATAGTTGAAGATACTGTGGGCTGGCCAAGGAACGACTTGTTTGCCAGAGGAGTTATCGGAGGAATGTTGGGGTTGGATACGTTCGAGGTTAATGCGAAAACGAGAATTCCTCATGAATCAGATGAGGTTATTGCAAGATTTCGTGAGGGATGGGCAAAATATGATTGGACCAAGGAGTTGCACCAGTGAGGAGACGGCTTCTTATAAAACTTATGTCCGTTCTATCATTGAGCATAACGACGGGCAACCACCATATTGAGACATTCGACACTCTTATTTATAGCTGTCTGATCATTATATCAGAAACAAGCCATCCTACGGCAAGGAATACATGCCTATAAATACAAAAAGATTAGCGTATCGAATATTAGTGTATCAAATATCTCTAACAATTAATCACCGCCTTGTTGGAGAAAAAAACATTTGCTATTTACACGTTTATGGTTTGTATTTTTTATGCCGCCACCTTCTCCTCTACTTTTTCACCCCCCTTGCTTGTTTGAGCCTCCTGTGGCTGGTCCTCCACATCATCCAAACTCAATTTATCGGCAACAAGAATCACATGGTCCTTCTCTTGCTGTATTTCATTCTTGATCAGATTCTCCTGCTCCTTCACCACGTTCATTCTCTGTTCATGAGTGATGTTTTCTTCATCCACTTCGAGCTCTGTCTCGTGGTAAATCTCCTCTGGTAGAGACGACAACACAGCCTCCAAGGCTTCGTATTGCGAACTGTACAGATTGGTATCCCCGTACGAGTAGGCATTACTCAGAACTAGCAGCGTGCACGGCACTTTTTCCCTTAGTCTCATATTGAGCCATACACGCAACCATTCCTTCAAGTACTCTGGTGATACGCTATAACTTCTCAAGCCACGAGAGGCACAGACAGACTGCAATTCCTGCACAGTCAAAGAGTCTACACCTTCGTAGTCGATGAGTTTATCATCATTCTTGATTTTCAACAATTTATGTCTGATTCTGTACCTCAAGATCTGGTCAGAGCCAAATGGCTTTAGGTTGATGTACTTGGCCATAGCCACCAGCACCGATCTGGAGAGGTTATCAAGCACCATATCATCTTTGAAGAGTCTAGCGACCCGAACTAGCTGCTCACGAGAGATTTCCTCCTTGGAAGAGCTTCTAATTTTGCTGTAAAAATCCTTGAAATCGGCCTTCTGCTCCTCTGTGATGTTACTGGGCAACTTGATACTGTTGCGGGTGGAGCGCAACACCTCGGAAACCTTATTCCTTGTTTTCCTCAGCAACTTGAGCTTCTTCTCTTTGTCGAGTTTACTCTCATAGGTGGAAGGCAACAGGTTGGGAAAGAGCTTCAATGCTATTGGCAACAACAGCTCTGCAAAGGGGATTAGTACAAACATCGCAAAGGGGAACAATCTCATTATATCAGTGGTTGTACGCTGTAATTGTTTAAACTCTCTGCGAGTTAGTTCGTATCCTGTCGCCATTTTGATCAAAAGCTTTGAAGAAATTCTGATTTCCAACCCTAAAAGCTTAGTACCGTCCCAGTAGTGTTTTGCCTCGTGCTTCACCTTCTCCCATACAGTTTTCTTTGGCTGTGAGGCTGGAGAGGATGGCACCTTGGAGTCACCCGTAGAAAGCAGGGTTGGGTTTGTTGGTACTGTAGAATTGTCTTCAAATTTCACCACAGGTTTGGTTACCTTGGTAGAGTTGAACCGAATAGGCCCCGGATGCACTGGCGGCATCACGCTACCAACACTCGTCAAGAGCCCAGCATTAGCCAAAAGCCTGGCATTAGGCAGGAGCCTACCACCTGGACCGAATAATCTCCTTGAGAGCATATCCCGCTGAAAAACTGTATAGTGTAGAAAAGGATTCCTGTATATATCGTTACCAGAGAGATTGTATTTTACTAACTTAACTAGGTGGATGTTGATAAATAGATCCATATTATCTCTGCAATCGCTACGCTAGTACCCGGCAACTGTTTACCCGACCTCATCTCTACCCTGCCGCTCTCTTTGCTGTGTATTTCTTATGTAAGAATTCCTATGTACTCAGTATGTGGCTACTCAGTATGTGGCTACTTAGTATGTGTTTTCTTAGTATGTGTTTGCTTATTATGTGTCTGCACTTCCCAGTCTACAGGTGTCAGAACACCCGCTTGATCTGCAGCTTATCTCCCCTCCGTAGGCCCCTTCTCATACTGTGGAAGGAGCGTGTCTCCATGCCTGCTTGCCCACACTTTTTCCCTCTCTAGGTAATTGCCTCTTGTGGGATGCACGACGAAGGCTTGATTTAGGCGGATCGATCGACACATTGGATAGTAGGGGTCCACATGGAGATGTATAATAAATGTATTTTACACCTACCGTCACAGGCAGTGTGGAGAAGAGAGAGGACTCTGTCTGTCTATGCTTTTTCACTGAGGATATCGATGTCAGACCCAAACATCGTCAGACAGGGCAGCATCAGCGCTGGAGGTGCGACAGTTGCTTCTGTTCAAAAACGAACTAAACTGTTACAGGCTGTTACGGATGAGCTTGCAAGATGTAAGAACACAGACGATGGTATGAAACTCATGGGGCTGGGTATACAGAGCATCCCATTGGAGGTTGTGGAGACGATCAAAGATTCTGTAGAAAGGCTTTCACTCCAGAATAACCTCATGGCTTCGTTACCCAGCTACTTCAATAGATTAACCAACTTGAGATACTTAGATTTACACCAGAATAACTTCAGAGAGTTCCCAATAGTGCTGTGTTCGTTTCCGAATCTTGAGATCTTGGATATAAGTGAGAACTCCATCTCGAGATTACCCTCCAAAATAGGCACACTCAAGAACTTGAAGGTGCTTTCCCTCAAGCAGAACTCTTTTGAGTATATTCCTCCAAGTATCGCAGAGATGATAAACTTGAAGATCTTTGAGATTTCCAGCAATCCCCTGATACTCCCCACTCCAGCATATGTCGAGCAGCTACAACGTCAGACCCAAGGCGACTGGCTGGAAGGGCTGAAGAGATTCCTATCACAAAACCAGGAACTCATAGAAGCAAAGATCAGAGAAACTGAAGATGCCCCGGCAGCGCCCTTTATCGATTCGAATGGGCCAACCCCCACACCCATCACCAACTCCCAACCAGCAGCAACAACGGCAGCACCATCATCAACAACATCATCATCTGCTGCAACAACGGCAAAATTGTCTCCTATTTCAAGCATACCCCAGGTCCCACAGTCATCGTTACCCGTTCCTTCTCGATCAAGAAGCAATAGTGAAAATTACGTGTCATCACGCGCTGCAAAGAGAATGGGGTTCATCATTAGACGCTCACAGACATCACAGCAAAGCGACCCTCACTCACTAGCACAGGAGGCCACTCTATCACAGTCACAATCGCCATCGCCCCAGCCGGAGAACTTTGATGTGCAGTCACACCAGCAGCCTCTACCAAATCAGGTTACTCAGGATAAGCGCAGGCCATCACACCAAGAAGAAGACACACAGGGCCAGGGTCAAACCCCATCTAGCATCTCCTACAGTGGATATAACAATGGCGGCGACGACGTGTCTATGCAACTACATGCTAAACAGTTGTCTCCAATTTCCATGATGCAATCACAGAAGAGCATCCTACACCCTCCATCAGCAGAACAACCCACAGCCAGAATCACCAAACCAAGATCACAAACCATGTCCAAGATCGAAGCTAATTCAGCAGTCGGCCTAGTGGCACAAGCGGCGCACACATCTGATGGGGGACAGCACATAGAGAGAAATGAAAAAATGGACGTGGAGTACAAGTCATCGGCATACTTCAAGAGACTATCAACGTTACCCGAGGTTAAGAAGCTGGAAAAGCTTTCAACATCGAAACTGTTGGAAATCTCTCAGAGGATACTATTTGTAGCCAGCGAGTCACATTCAACGATAAGGCGCTTCACTTCCTTTTGTGCGGATAGAAAGGTGTCCGCAAGAATGGTTTCCCTGTTGTATACTTCCAAGTCATACGTAGATCAGCTTGTGGAATCGCTTGAACTGTTTGAGGATCATGATAGACAGAATAGCAGCAATGCAAGAGGGCAACAACAACAACAGCAGCATTTGGATGACGGATCTTTTGCTGATCAGCTTTTGAGCAGTGTGGTTAACTGTGTGTCCACTTTCAAGTCCATGGTTGTCCTACTCCAAGAAAGCCTGGACACGTTCTTGCAGCCACTCGACAAGTCTTTTGTGAGGATGTTCTATCTCTCTGTGATGGGTACTTTCACAGAGTTGGTCAATACATGCAGGCTTCTCCATCCTTCGCTGCGCAAGGTGGGTATCCAACAGACACAGGCAAGCGTTCATCCTCAGGGGACTAATGGCAGCTCAGTCATAGTTAGAACAACAGCACCTCCTCCACCCAGTCTGAGAATTGATACTGCATTGGGCCAACAGCCATCCAAGCCCATTCTATCTTCTCTACCATCCGCGATTACTATGCCTAAATCATCTGCAGCAAATGTCTTCCCTTCGGCCGTTGAGCAGAGTGATGCGGATGAGCGTTTGTACGAGTGTATAAGCAACGCAACGTCTTCAGCAGAAGTAGTTTTCAGCCAATTGAACTCTGCTATTTCCAAGAATGCAATCGCGACCGCGCAAGCCTCTGATATTAAAGATGTTGTACCCAACAACAATGTAGTGGTGAAGGTCAAGGAACTGACAAATTCCTGTATGTCTGCTATGGATGTTACAAGGAGACTGAGAAGTAAGCTTGCCAATATCAGATCTGAGGATTCGATTGCCGAAAGGCGAAAGTTCTGGGAGGATACAAATCTTTTCGTCAAGGCAGTTATTAACATATTGGCCACCACAAAGAGTGCAATGATGGATATACCTGTATTGAACGAGGTTCGTGCTTCTATGGCTGCCTTGTCTAAGGTTACAAAGGACGTGACGATAAGCCTTGAGGTATCTTCCTTCAAGTACATGACACAGCTTTCGGATGGCGGTCCGTTGACATCTACGAATACAGTGACCGCTGCCCCTCTCTCGGCTATTTCCTCTGTGAGTAATTTACAGGTGTTACAGCAGCAACAGCAGCAACAGCAGCAACAGTCGGCTGTTATGAACCAGCATCTCTCCACGCCAACACCACTCCAGTCTTCTATGGCTTCGTCTGGACAGCTCTCTCTAGCTGCTCTTTCGGTCACCTCCCCGCTCGCACTGAATACACAGCCGCCTGGCTCAATACATACACAGGGGATGTCCAACAGTAATCAGAATCCATTCGACGGTCTAGCTATGAATGCAGCTCTGCGGACAATTGTCAGTAGAGAAGGGAAGTAACATGAAATGGAGAGAATAACTTCATCAAACAATAAATTCAAGGTGTGGAATTTTGCCTTCATCGCTTAAAGCATCTTATATACCCTAGCTGTCATTCGATATTGTTGCCACTCCAAGTGTTTTGACTTTTTTTTCAACGTATTCTCTTCTTTGAAGGGGTACCTACACTTTTACTGGCGACTCTCTTCTTTGTGTACACTACATAAGTCAAATAATAATTGCGGGTAAGAAGGCTAAATTAAACTCTATAAATAGTCAACAGCCACTGTAATGTACCCATCGCCTCATGGCTATCCGTTTGTATCTATATCTGTGTCCATATACCTAAGCATATTTACCTGTAGAATCAATTAATACTCCTTGTCTGAGGTATGAAAGTCAATATTATCCAAATGTGACTGATCTACATAAGAAGTAACCAGATGAGCGTTCTGTTCACTAATCTTCTGTACCTCTTCGTTCCAGACGCCACAAGTCTTGAGGGCCTCAATTGGAGGAATAGTCCTCCGGCCGTCTTTGAGGACGTATTTTGTGATACAGGAGGCAGCAGTGATATTTTTGTCTGAAGTCTTGCCCGGTATGACAAACGTAGAAAGAACGAAGACCCACTTTTGGTCCCATGAGAGAATCCTGTTCACGATTTTGTATCTCTGCAGAGGCTTTATCTCCTTGAAGAAACTGCCCGAGACAGTGGCCACAGGAATATATGGCCAGTTGAAGATTGAGTCCTTGCCCTTTTTCCCCATGTTGTTCTCTTGGTGATGAAAGAAGAGCTCCCTGAACACTGTGGTCATCAGGTCTGATCTCGAAATATCCAGCTCCAAAAAGTAGGTGGAGTTAGACTTGTGAAGGTAGAAGTCACATTCAAAAAAAGAGCAGTAAGTGTGAATTGAAGTTGGCTCAAACACAGCGTACTTGCCCTTCTGCTGGAGGGCCACAGCCCTCTGTTCCGGTGTCTGCTTCTTATACTTCTTGTACGGTATCAAAAGGTTGCGCACCACATAGTAGTAGAATCTAATGAAGTAGGCAAACGGCAGCGACTTGTAACTAGAGACTGCGATCAGAATGGCTAAGCTCTTGGCTAAGTTGGATAAGAGGGACATATTCCATGCAAGCAGACGCAATCACCTTGGGGAAACACACAAATGAATTAACTAGTCAATTGGCCAATAGGGTTTGTCAACTCCCTAAACACTTAGGATACCTTGCTCAACCCAAACCCCCTCACGCAGCCCAGAGACTCGCAGGCGTGAATCAAGTCAAAAAATGGCCCATCATCATCACAACGCGTGTTTGGTGGCCCTGTCTCTATCACAAAATAGTCGGCCTTGAGAAGCGTTTAAGTCCGAAGGGAAGCGCAGAGCTACAGTAAGTTACATGCAACATTAACGGCGACGGCACGAATGACAGAGCTTGGGGGGCGGAGGGGGCCCTGCTGCATCACATGATCAGAGTTCAACCGAGGAAGGAACGTCGCCGGCTAGGCAAGGGGAGAAAGGGCAAACAAAGAGCTACAGTGGCCAGAGTGCTCCATAGCGAGACGCAAGGCGGTCTTTCCACTCAGGGGGGTTAAGATCTCAGGATGATATTACAGGGGACCACATATAATGCAACCATACATGGATGTATGTATGTATATATATATATAAGTGTTAAAAGTACACAGTTGATGAATGGTGGAAAACAAAAAACTTGATATCGTAATGTGGCCTTGAATCGGAAAGAAATAATAAAAAAAGAAAATGCAAAGTAGATATTAGATGCCACGTAAACCATATACCGCGTAACCTAAGCAGAGAGTTGATGTTTCTCTCCCAATCCTTTCCATCCCTTTTCCTTGTGATTCAAATTGTTCCAATGTATATAATGCTGACGGTGCTATAACACCAAAAAATGTATGCAGGCGCGTAAAGAAGAGACGGGAAACTAAAAACAGGTAAATAAAAACGTATAACCAACACAAAGACTTAACAAGCCAAACAAATGTAGGGGGTAAATCGAATCATGAATCAAATTGCCAGTGTATCATAACATGAAAGAGAGCAAAGGTTAAAAAAAAACCTCAGCTCGTGGAGTCATCGCAGCCATGTGTATCTCCGCGGGGCTTCTTCAAGTTTTCTGGAAAAATTGCGGAGCACTTTCCAGTTTCCACATGGGTGAGAAGCCATTCATCAACATCTCTAAACGACAAGCCGCACATTTTGCATTTTCCCTGTACAGAGTTACGACTTCTCTTCTTTGTCCCTCCTGGGTACTCGAAGTGGAGGGCCTTAAGGTGATTCTTGTATGTATCACATCTTGAGAAGCAACCACTTGGATGACAGTGGTTACCTCTCTGGGAATGAGAATGGGCAGGAGATTGGATGTCAGCAGCCAGTTTATCGCGGCTTAATGAATCTCCCTCAGTTTCACTTTCATCATCAGAAGTTGAAGCTGTGGAGAAGTCGTAATAAGGACACTTGAAGCCACTCTGGCCAAGGTCCTTGAGGTGGCGTTTTTCGTGCCTTATCAAATCGTTAGGGCGAGCAAAACCTCTGTCACATGTGGAACAGATGTGCGGTCTAAGATCCACAGAAAGATGCGTAGACTTATGGGTGGCGAGATTGCTGAATAACAGGTGGCACTCGGGGCACTCTCTCTTCTTTCTGCGGGACTTGGGTTTTGATACCTTATAGTCTGCAGTCATGTTGCCGTCAAGAGGGGATGGCCTTTCTCTCTGATCGGTTTTCAAATCTGGAGAGGCAATAGCCGTAGATGCGCCAGTAGAGAATGATGACGTCAACGAAGGTGGACTGGGCACCTGGCTGGATACCTGGCTGGCATTACTCAATGAAGGGAGAAGCTGAAGTGAAGGCAACTTATGCTCGGCGAGCGGCAAACCGTTTGGAGGGATACCGCCACCGACAAGCGGAGGGATGTTAACTCTATTCAGATTGAGAGGCTGATTCGCAGATGAAGCTGTGTCAAATATTGCTGGTCTGAATGATGGAAATCTCGAATATGAAGGCATTGGTGCCTCTAAATTACTTTGAGGAGGATAGACAAGACCACTTCCCATGAGTGGTGGCAGCAGCTGCTTGAGGTTCGGCAAAGATGGCTTGGATCCTCTGGGGCCGCTCAACAGAGGCGCGGGTGGGAGTTGATGTGACGCCGATGAGTGGGGGCCATTAAACGCCGGGATTGATGGTAACATATATGAAGGTGAATAATTCATAGCCGATGTATATATAGTTGTATACGGAGTTTTGCAGTTCCTAATATATTCAGTAAAATTGTTCAATAGCCGAGGTATTTCGGAACAGGGTATATACCTCTGGACTATACCTGTATGGGGATTAGGTAAGACACACTAATGGATGGAACACAAGAAATAGATGAAAAAATAATAAGAGACGACTTCTCTTCTCTATGTTGCAAAATTATAGCGACTATTCTTGTTTGTTCTCTCAAAGCAAAGAAGAAAACGGTGTATATATTTTAGGGAGCTTAAAAATGGGATTCTGTTAAGGCAAGGATATCGGCATATATATCGTTACGGTTAGTGACGTCTCCTATGAACCCTGGGGATTCACGGCTGGAAGAATGGGTGCGCAAGGTGCAGGACAGTACATAAACCTCTCCAGATTATGGATGACGAGAGATTTGATTTCAAGCTCCAGCTGGGGTTCCTGGAAAGCAAGGAGGGGGGGCTATGTGTGCTGGGAAAGTGTTACAAAGAGAACTTGCGAGTATATTTACAGATGAGCACAGCCAAGGGCGACCGATGTTTTAGCCGTCCCACCTCCAGAATCCGGACGATGAGGATTAGATTTATGTTAGTCAGCCCGGTTTGTGCGGAGTTAACGTTTGACGGAACAACGTCAACCGGGGCCGACACGACTATACTGCAAATGGCGTTCTCCAGGGACACCGCAGCAATTCATTTCGGCGAGCAAGAGATGGTGGCGGTCGGGGTGTTGCTTCGGATGCTCTTTAATCAGCACTATACAGGTTATCTAAGTGGCAACTACCGAGTCATAGAATGTCCTATGGTATTCCATTTTCCATGGGATGACTCCTAGGGTCTCTCTGTGACCGATGTCTATGGAACACGGCTGAGTTATATAGAGTGTCCGTGCATTTTCCGTACCCTTTCCATGATAATCGATTAGTACACGAGTGAGTAAGCCGTGCGCTTGTGGGCCAACCAAATGGTGTGCTTTGCCCTCGGACTCTTCAAATAGGCGGGCGCAGACATCCTAATCTTCGAGTAAGAGGGGTGAATTCTGGACCGAGCCGATGCAGACAATGTACATGTCCCAGAATATGCTGTACGCCTGTTATATGCCTATCCCGTACACGACAGGAGTCTACATGCTTCCGGAATATGCGGGAGTTGTTGCAGCCGAAAAACCGACACATAAAGCAGGTTGGAGATCCAAAACCAGAGTGGCTTGCTGTGATAAACATTATAGATTAGACAGGTCACAGGGAGGTGACCTATTTATACAATCGTCATACCACCATACCATGCCTGGGTATCATCTCTTTTTTCGGCCAGACTTTGAGAGACTTTGAGCACGACACTTCTGGGTCAACGGCCAACCGTTGACCCCTGTGTGGCTGTTCCTCTCCGTAGAAATGGAAAAGGGTCTGGCAGTGGCATGGGGCGGAATCTCTCTTTCTAAGCTGTGTAACAAGTGGCTGGGCTGGGCTGTCTGGTGGAGTCCCCTCTGCTAGCTTCCCCGCGTGCAGTTTTTTACGATGATCGGTGGTGCCAATGTCCCTTTTGGGATGGCATCTCCGAAGTTGTCTTTTTTTGGTGTTTGCACCGACGGTAATAGTAGTCCAAATCCTTTCCTTCGGCACCATACTGTAAAACATAATAAGCAGCGACAGTTGTGGATACTCTGGGTAGCACAAAAGCTGACGCACCGCTTCGGCAGAACTGGAATTGAGAGATATATTCTGGGGTAACTCTCAAAATGGCGTCTCTGGCACCATTTGATCTCTGATGATTCACCACAAATGCGTTGCTATGCCAAGGCAACAAGAGGTGTAATAGATGACTATAGGAGAAAATCACTCGTCTTGCCATACAGAAATATGCCGATCGCCGACTCTCGTTTCGATTCTGGCAGATTCGGCACAATGCACCCTCACGATTCGTAAGCCGTGCGCTGAGAGAAACGGCGTGGAAGGAACCGCGCTCCAATTACTGCGCTAGACGGACGGGGAACCTATACAGTGTGCCGTTGCACTCAGGCGCAAGTTGACAGGGTTTGTTGCTTGCGATGCGGTTAGCAGCTAATCAGCTGGTGCGAGTATTATGCGCTGAGGTAATCGATACCTGTTACCATTTATTACATAACTGTCTTAAAAGCAGCATTCCACAAAATATTAATGAGCATCTACAATAATAACCAAGAAATAATAATAAATGTGATGTGAGTGTGATCAGCCTCCAAGCGGACATCTACCAAGCCGTTACTGCTTTTGGAGTCCGCTCCCGTTCGTCTACTTCGTCTTGAACATTACTAAACACACATATTATTACTAACACCACTCTCCCCACAAACGGCCCCCTCCTCACATGGTCAGCATCATGCATCTGCATAGCCGGACCTCTCCCACGTATAAACCTCTCAAATCCCAACACGGCAGTTGGGCAAAGTTTGAACAACGAATCGCAAACTTGGTGACTGCACGAAAGGAGCTGGAGCTGGAGCTGGAGCTGCACGCTGACCGGCCCTGCACACCGAGAGATGGTTTTATGCTCTGCTCCAAGGCGCCCTTCTCTCTTTTCTTCTTTTCAGATTGTTGGATAGTACACTACGCGACTGAGAGCTCTGCTCCATGTGATCGGAGGAACGAGTGAGTACAGAAAGCAGCTGGAAATTTCACCCGCAAGTGTTGTTTACCCATATGTTTTTCTTGACGGAGATGCTTTTGACAAAAAAAACAAGGCATATTCAGCAAGTTGTCCTGTTGTACAATAAACGTTTTGCATAAAGTAAGTGAAGCCTTCTTTGTGGTTATGGTGGCCTTTGTCTCATAGCTTTTGATCCATGTTCTTACTCGCTTGTGTCGGTTTGTGTTTTTGCTCGGTCCGCGATCCGTCGTGGTGATGTTGGGTGGTGCATCACTTGAGGACCCTCGCAACACGCAAGGGGATAACGTGGACCCTGCGAGAAATGGAAGGAGCAGCGACTTAGATTCTTAGCTGAACAAGGATGTAGCATATATATATATATATATGTTGGCACAGTGTATCGATTTTATTCATATGCATCTCATATATTTATATTCTCCATCGACTAAACCTTGCGTGTGGGCCACTAACATGTACATTCTATAGAATGGAACTTCCTTTTGAGCTGCCCACTTGGGTGGAGTATTCAACTCCAAGTATCGAGAGTCCGTTCGGTGTCAAACTCTGGCCAATTTTCAACCAGGTTTTCTATCTTGTCAAAGGTTATCCTGCTGAGGAGTTCCAGTTTGTCCAGAACGATACTTTTATGGCTAATTTTTTCGATGCTGCCTCTGTGATCGTTGCCTACTATATCATCATCTTTGGTGGAAGAGCCCTTTCTAATGCCGTTGGAGCACCAGCTTTGAAGCTCAACTTTTTGTTCCAATTGCATAACATCTTCCTCACATCTGCATCCCTGGTGCTCCTTCTTTTGTTGACCGAGCAGCTTGTTCCAATGATCTACAAGCATGGTCTTCTCTGGGCTATCTGTAGTGAAGGTGCCTTCACCCAGAAGCTTATCACTCTCTACTACTTGAACTACCTCACCAAGTACATTGAGCTCATTGACACTGTATTCCTGGTATTGAAGAAGAAGAAGCTGTTGTTCCTTCATACCTACCACCACGGTGCCACTGCCCTCCTCTGCTACACTCAGTTGGTTGGCCACACCTCTGTTGAATGGGTTCCAATCTCCCTCAACTTGGCTGTTCACGTCGTTATGTACTGGTACTACTTCCTTTCTGCCAGAGGCATTCGTGTTTGGTGGAAGGAGTGGGTTACCAGATTCCAAATCATCCAGTTCCTTATCGACTTGTGCTTTGTCTACTTTGCAACATATACCTTTTACGCTGACAAGTATTTCCCATACTTGCCAAACAAGGGAACTTGTTACGGAACTCAGGACGCTGCTGCCTATGGCTACCTCATCCTCACTTCTTACTTGGTGCTTTTCATTGGTTTCTACCTCGCGGTATACAAGAAGGCTCCATCTAAGAAAGACTCCAAAAAGGGCTCCAAGGCTCCTGCTATTGTTACCCCTGCCGCTTCTACAGGCGCTAGCACTGGTGCCTCTCAGAGAGTGACCAGAGCTGCCTCAAGAAAGGCTTAAGCTGTGAAGCTGACACTCGCCACCATCCTGCTCAGTGCTCATGGATTCCGGTGTGTTAGTTGGAATCCTCAGAGTTCTGACAAGGTGTGGCCCACATCAAAAGAAATTGGCATGATCATTAGATGGTAGACTATTTCACTGCATCTCTGCTTGTTCGTCCATCTTGTCAATTTGGGAGGAACAATGTACAAATGATTGATATAAACAACTATATTCAATAATAAACAATTAATACCTAATATTTACAAATATATTACTTTTTCCTAACACTGCATGTTCATAATATAACTCATACGTGTATCTAACACCATATCTGGTAATGCTCTAACTATCGTTGAATTGAAGAAAATAGTAAACGTTCAATAAACTCGAAAAAATGCAACCCCCGCGTCAACATAATCACTTCACATGAAATTACCCGTTAGTGATCTCTGCTCTTCTTTGATAGTTGCCATCTCACCATTGCCCAAAGTTGTGGTACTGCTGATGGTTGTTGCTCTACTGCGCTTAGTGGATTTATCCCAAAAGTCAAGAGATGCAACGATGTCGTAGCCATTCTCGTCCTCATAGGCGTAAAGAATCTCCTGAGACGAAGAATGCAACAACCTAATGTTATCACCAGCAATGACCCTCAACAGCTCAGCAGTTTCTACATCTCTGATTTCGATGAAGCCAGGCTCAAATGCTAGAAGATAAGGATACCAAATGGCAAATGTCTGAGGAAGACCCTCCCAGTGAATGATCCAGTTGGACCGCGCACGCCAACCATTTCTATTGACAAAGAATGAAAAGTTGGAGTAGTTGAGAAGGAACTCAGAGTTGATTCTATCAATCTGAAGCGGTTTGAGACCCTCCTTACCCGTGACAAAGTCTAACGATGTGTCCGCAGGGTCCAAAAGACTCTCCATGGCATGAGTTTCAAGGCTGACAATCTCAAATCCCTTGGTGCATCCAACACAAAGTTTGGACTTTAAGAACGAAATCGAAACGGGTTCTGAAGTAAATGTGAGATCCTTCGTCTCTGTCTTGAACTTGCGCTTTGTCTTCTTCTGCTGTATAGGATCAATCGGCTCGAATATACGAATCAAATGGTTCGAGCCATTCTTTGCTGCACACACCAACATACGGCCATTGCACACACCAACACGGAAGAAAGAGACATGCGTCATCACCTCCTTACCCAGCTTTGAGTTCTTTGATGGGTCTGTAGTGGACTGGAGCACATCCAACGGCCACACAAGCAGTTTCCTGTCACCCAATATAAGCAATGTCTGATACTCTTCCAACACCTCTAGCTGTATGATGTTGATCTTGCTGATAACCTTAACGGGTTTCGATACAACACGGCCAGTGTCGTTTCTACGCACCTCAGAGATATACACACCTGAATCGGTACCGTACAAAAGTCTACGACCACCATCATAGGGAACAACGCAGTTGATCTTGTTGGAATAGTCGAAGAACTTGTTTGACAGCGGAGTGAGAGTGAATACATCATTCTGCTCGATCAATTTCTTGTGCTGCGCTTCAATCTTATCGATCAAAGCGCGCTGGATCGATAGTTTAGGTGCATACAGCGTGAGATCGTAGCCATTCCTCCCCAGGTAGAAGAAAGTGATTGGAAACTTTGTATTCTGAGCATTTGAGAGGAGGGAGGTTGACGATCCGTTAACGACAAGGGAACCGGTAGACTGGGAGCGTTTGAGGTGCTTCACAGAGGGGCTCTCCTCGGTCAGGGATAAAAAGAGAAGAGCAAGTGGAATAGGCCTCTGATACACCTTGTACTGTTCTCTCTTGTTTACAGCCTTAATCCTTACAAACAACAAGGCGTGATCAAACAGGTATACCTGAACTTCTCCCTGCTTATCCTTGTCCTGGTAGTTGCGTTTCTTAAGAACACACTGGTGGAGGATCATACGGTTCTCAGCAGTGAGCTTCAAGTCAACAAACTCGCCTGGTCTAAAGATAAGCTTCTGCTTCAACAGCATGAGGTTGAATCTATCACTAGCCTTACCTGTTTCAGTATTAATCTTGCCCAGCATTTCCTGGATCTTCTTAATTGCCTTGTCAAGATTGGCATAATCCACCGACTCTGGGTCGGTATGGTCCATAATGCTCTTCAAAAGAAGTGGATACCTGGCAGGCCTAGATGTGGGCTTGCTGAGATACGAAGAAAGATCAAGCCTCCTCGACTCCTTGAGGTTACCTGTTTCCTCAATAAATCTGGCAAAAAGAGGATTGACACGTCTCTGTCTGTCAAACTCGTATTTACCCAGCACCTGACCAGCACCGTACTTTATGAAGGCGTCAAATTTGGTTATGTACTCAAGGAAAATGTCACCAACTTCGTCAACAATTGGTTTCTCCTGCTGTCTTCTTGTGAGAGCCTCTGCAAATCTACCGTTTACGGCGAGGATATCCATGATACCGCTGAACACTGTTCTGACGAATTTTTCACGCTCTCTCTCCGGAATGATACTCGTTTCAGATAGCGGTCTAATCCAAAAGTCCCGAATATACTCCAGATCCTTCACGAAATCACGTTCACTGTAAATCGTTTCAAAAATACATTCTTGACGCTTGATGTCCTTCTTATCACAACTCTCCAATACCTTCTTCGAAACAGTGTAAGACCAAAGATGCTTCTGCTCATCGTCACCTCCAATAGAAAGTCTTGAATCTGCTCTCCTGAGACCCCCATGAGGCTTCATGTTGAGCCTGGCCTGCTGCTCCAGCCGACGAGGACATGCGATACTGTAACAGAGTCTTTCACGTGTACAAGTTGGGGAGTAACACTCTGTGAGTAAAGTAAACACACCATTGACAGGTACATCTGGCTGCTCGGCAGTCCTATTGGAATTTCCAAGGTTGGGAGAGTCTCCAATTGTGGGCGACGATGTGAGTGTTGGTGTGGTGCTGTTGGGGTCAACCATGGCACTCTCACTGGTGTATGAGTTATGTCTGTTGTGGACATCGTATGGGTTGAAAACATCCTCTGCAAATTGGTAAACCTCGTTATTGGAATCCCTCAGCCGATGTTCATACGTGACATCATGGAAGAAATTCTGTGCATCCAAGGCGCGTCCCAGCAGAAGGGCGAGGTTTCTATCAGCCGTTCTGATTATCTGGCAAATCACATCAACTGCCTCCGTACCGGTAAAAGAGTCTCTGTACTCTAAGCCATTCTTGAGACGGGATCCCAAAGGGATCGACTCCTTGAACGCTCCAGCAACACGTGACAGCATGGCAGGGTACACGGATGGCCTCTTGGAAACCGTCAGGAAAGTTTTTGAAGACAGTGAATTACTGCTTACACTACGGTTGGCATTCTTGAGACTAGCTGATGAAGCAGTGCGACGTGTTGATAATGGCTTGCCAAATGACGAAAAACTCTTTGATTTGCTACCCATACCACTACCCATCGTTCCGTTTGCAGCAATATCAGATGAAGACTGTGACATATCAACCTTCTGAGGAATAACCCTCCCACTCAAAGTTGCTGTGGGTTTATGACCTGAATGGTATTTATCAAGTGCAGGGTTACGCAGAGCGGCAGAGCTCATAGACATAGACCGGCCTCCCGTTGCGCTATCAGGGGTTCCCTGCGAGTCTGGAGTAGAAGATGTGGGGAAGTTTTGACTTGAAGACCTCAAAAAGCCAAATCCTTGTCTGATAATAGGGCTATGAGAGTTTGTAGTGGTCAACGGAGAACCTTGATTGTGCTGATATGACTGGTTTGAATGAAGCTGAGGTTGCGGCAACTGATGGGGCAAGAACTGTGAGGAACCTGAAGATCCCTTCACGGCATTTCTTGCAGTGGGAGAGTTCTGAAACCTCTCTGGCACAGCATCTTGAGTCACAGAAAGCGGAGGTAACGAAACAGACCGTTTCTCCACGACAGAACGTTGCACTTGTGGGTTTACCAGTTGTGGTGGAACAGGTTGGACATTAAGTGCACCATTGGGCTGGGCAAACCTTGATTGAGGCAGCGGAGGGTAGTTTGGCAATGAATCATTAGAGGAACTGCGGTACTGCAGGGCCTGCTCACCACTCTTTGATGGGAACTGATTCGAACGGTCACCATGCTGGGATGACGCGGAACCACTACGTTGCTGTGGTACCGAAGGTTGTTGCTGCTGCTGGTGTGGGGGAAACTGCGGTTGGCCATTCGATGGAGCTTGGGGCCTCACATGGGACCCACCTTGAACTGCACCCTGATATGGGGCTTGACGCTGTTGCTGCTGCTGTACCTGCTGTGCCTGCTGGCTGCCCTGGTGGGGAGGGAAATTCTGACTTTTAGGAGACGGCTGTCTCTGCATGTATTGGCCATGTTTAGGCGGCTGCTGCACACTGTACGGCTGCTGTGTACCACGTTGGTGCGAGGGCTGTTGCGGCTGATGGTAACGTTGTTGAGGGTGCTGCTGCGGAGCCTGTTGGGGTACCGGGAAACCAGGGTTGTAGTGGGCTCTGGGAGACGAGGGTGAGGGCTGGCGATGGAGGCGCTGCTGTGGCTGTGGTGGCTGCTGATACTGGACTCCGTCATGGCCCTGCTGAGGGAGTGATAACGGCTGTTGTTGTCCCTTGGGGTAATATTGAAACTGCTGGGGAGGTACTCCCGGATGACCGCCCTGAGGCCCATACTGGCTAGTAGGCGCTGGATCCGAAAACTGCCGCTGCTGATTTTGATGCGGATGTGGAGATGGATGCTGAGGAAAATTATGTTGCTGGTGGTGCTGAGCAGGTTGGCGGTTAGCCATTGCTGGCTCTACATTGGGATCTAGGCTGCTGCTCACGCTGGTTGGCGTCGTTGGTGAACTCTTAGACGAGCGACTGTGGTTATCACCAGGGTTACCGTGGAACACCAGAGGTGGTGGAATATGGTGATGCTGCTGCTGTGGTCTGTAGGATCCGTCGCTATTTGAGTGATCCATTTTGTACTGTAGATGCGGAGGTACCCTTTGCCTGTACGCCTGATGTTCGGAATGTCTTGCGTCATAATTTGGATGTGCCCCAGTGGGAAGAGGAGAAGCCGAGGGCGATTCCACTTCCGCTATTGTGGCTGGCCGGTAAGCTGCCATTGGATTAGGCTGGATATATTGCTGTGACATATCAGGAGCCCATTCACTATTTTAACGTGGCGTTGAAGTATATATATAGAGATATATAACCAAGGGTGATTGATATCAATTGAGATCGCACCCCACAATTAATATAAAGAACAAACTCTTCTGCTTGTGCCACTATACTCGGCCTTGTATCAGAACTAGCTGTGAAATATCCGTTAATGTTCCCAATTGCCGGAGCTCGGTAACACCACTCCGGATATGTGACAACAACACACGATGGGGCGACCCTTTGCTGCGTATCAACTCGAGGTTATTTACGGAGGCAAATAATCGAGCTGCAATGGGAACGATGGTCGAGGAGGTGAGAAACAATGTTGTCACCTTACACACTTAAGCCGAGCTCGACCTTGATGGATATCCTTCCCAAGATATCGTTGCAGAGTATAATGTGGATAGTGCGCCAGACACTGAGATGCGAATCGATAAGCCTATGCCTAAAAAAGCAAACAGTCAGCGTTGATGCCCTTTCCGTGCTCGAGAATACAGGAGCAACCAAGATTACTCTCTCGATCAAAATATCCACTTGGCTAGGAAGGAGTGGATGTGAATATCACCTTGTGGCTCCGTCAACCGGCACCTCAACTAGAGTCTGTATTGGTGTTTTCCCCTCCAGGAGTGTAGGCGGTTTCCTCTCTCTCTCTCTCGTCTAGCAGCAAATTCCACACCCAGGGAGAGAGAGGCACATCGGCTAAGAGAGAGTAGCAGTGGTAGCATAGTATGAGCCGCATGCCATAATGTACGAGCGATCACCACCGCCTGGGGCCACAATATGGGCAATTAGGGATACTGTAAACGAGTCGAGGAATCCTTGAAGGGTGCACTACCAATACTAATAATATGATATATCAGATACGGGTGAGGTGTGTAGATAAGATGAGATACAAAACAGGATATCGTTCAATTAGATGGTGATTGCGATAATAATTTAAATACTCATAACTGTTAAAAAGTAGGGTATTCCCACTACCCCAGCCCCCGCTCGTGGCTGTCTTTCCCTCTTGGACATTAGCTCCTCACTAAGTTGAGTCTAATTGATATACCGCCTTTACTCACTCTCAGCTCATCACAGCACCGCATGCGTAAGGCGCAAGCCATACTTGGCAACATAGCAAGGTGCGAGATGGGTGGGAATACTAAAGCACCAGGTGGGTGGTGCCTTGGGCACTGTGGTGGAGATATCTTGATTATACCAGTGCTATCTCTTTGTTTGCCGCATAATTATGTGGTTGGCTCGTCCAAGTTACCTGCTCTAAGGGTAACAGAGTAAGGCAAGAGAGGTTAACGGGGGAATTTGCAGGACAAGTTGGCAGTGGAAGTTGCAGGTGCTTGTTGCGTACCAGAAGTGGCACAGCACAGTTATAGCAGCAGCTCATTGCTCTTACAGCAGTGCACATACTTACAGCAGGAGCACACACTTACAGCAGGAGCACACACTTACAGCAGCAGCACACACTCTTACAGTACTGGCGTACTACACTTACAATAACTAGCAGGGGGCTAAGGAAGGTGGGGAGGGTGGAGATCCATTGGGCAGACGGGGTAAGCACTTGCAATGTCAGTGTGCATACACGATTGTCCGCTGGTACAATGGCACCAACGGATATCTAGAGATCAGACTGTTCATTATACATATCTATATTTAAATATATATTAGTCGACTGTCGTTTTACTTTGGTATTTTTAATTCATTAATCTGAATTGTGTTGTGGAAGAATAGCAATTGCATCAGTATTTGAAACCGTACAGACATGCCTGTAAGTACATATACAGTCCCAATCGTGCCGCGATTTGACGGAGAGGAGTGAAAAGCAATACCAACAGCGATGTTAATAAAGGTGCTTGAAAAGGATCATATTGCATGCGCCATTATATCAGAGGATGGTCAATTCGCACTTACTAATATCTGTAGGCATATCACTCTACATTCTTGGCCGAGGATGACGGCGAAACTAGAGTAGTGGGGAACTTTGCAGTTCTCCCCATAAGAACAAAGTACAGAGGACCCTCTTATCCTTCTCACTCAGATTATGATATAATCGATGAGGTTTTGGATCTTTTCAGGCCAAACTCCTTCTTCAGAAATTTCGAAATTAAGGGCCCCGCAGACAGAACGCTCATTTACGGCATTCTCTTCATCTCCTCGTGCCTGCAACTGCTCAATGCCAAAACAACAGAGAATGAGGCCGTCAGGATACTCAGCAATCTATCCCTTGACAATTTTTCCATCCCCGGTGATGTGGGCTTCCCTCTCAACTCTCTTTATCAGCCTCCACACGGAAAGCTCGAAATTGAGTTGATGAAGGGCTACCTCCAGCAGTTCAGACAGGAGTTGGCTGCACGTCTCATTGAGAGAATCTACAAAGACGACAAGTCTTCCCCAAGCAAGTACTGGTTGTCCTTCACCAGAAGGAGGTTCATGAACAAGTCCTTGTAATGACGAGGTCGTGGTTAGGGGTGTTTCGCCGTGGCGGGAGATAACAGATGTATAAACATAAATGAAAGAAAGTATCTTGCTACTATATACATAATATCTAACAAGGTGTGCAGGCTAAATTCACCTCCCATATTTGCCGAAGAACTCCTCTCTGCGCTGACGCAACTCTTTTGTATATTGTGATTCAACCTCTTCTTTTCCAATGTCATCAAATGACTTGAAGTGTTTGTTGAACACCTCATCTGCTGTGCGCTTGATAGCCTCAAACTGCTCGATCTTATCCATAGTATGGTAGTCAAACATCTTGAATATTGCTCCCTGTTTCTTCATGCACCCCTCGTAGAAATTGTTCTTTACATTACACACAGTCATCTTCTCCATGAAGGTGCCATGAGATAAACAGTCGAGGAACTGCGCCTGCAACTCGGAGCAGTTCTCGACAACCGCAAGATGCAGGGGGTTCTTTCGTCTATATTCCTCCAGCTCTCTCATTTCTCTTAACTGCTCCTGGGTCAACGCTTCGGTATTCTGAAACGTTGCACTGTGATATTTACTAATCTCTAGCCCCCTTGCTTTTCTGTCTGACTCATCTTTTGCTGTGTTCTCAGAATGCTGCTCCTGTTGCTGTTCTTGCCGTATTTGCCTTTTACGGAGCAGAATCTGCTCTTGGGTTGGTTCGTCCCGTCTTGTATTCTGTATTGTTGTACTAATCCTCTCTTTAAACTCTCTATCGCTCACCGAAGCTTCCTGCTGGCTTAGATACTCGCTCAGATCCGTAGGCAGAGACACCTCTAGCTCCGCTTTCAACTGCTGTTCGGAGGCTTTAACCCTCTCTGCGGGATCCTTATTGCTGCTGAAGGGCCACACCATCTTGGTTGATATAGGGTAAACCGGCTGCAAAGATACAAAAAAACGAATGAATCAGAAGGAAAGGGAATATCAGATTATTTCATACTCTGATTTGTGCCATACGAAACTACTCCCTCGTGTCCTTCCTGCTCCACCCTCTTCTGTTCAAGCGGCATAGGTTGAAAAATACCTATATAGTGCGCAGCTCACCTGCATATTTGCTGGGGGGAGAGGCTTGGGAGAGGGAAAGAGAAATGGAAACAGTTAATGCCGATGCTATGTTTTCAATGGGTATTATTTTCAAGTATTCATAAATTATTGCGAATCTATTCAAAAAGTACATGTTACAAAATTGCTGCGTGACCTATATGGAAGTTCTGTCGAGTATGCCTTCGTACACTTCTCCAATATACTCTTCGTACCGCCTCAGATCGGCAATTTCCTCACTCTGTTTAGCAGATGCGTTATTGTGTAGAGCCTCAGAGAGGGATAATCTCCGTTTTGCAGAGTGGCTGGAACCATCCACAAGGACGGATGTATCGCTGTTTGCATCCAGTTCAACTTGCGATATTATATTTCCCTTGAGCTGTTCGAATTTCTCAACCACCAACATTCTGGTGCGGCCAATAATAGAGCTGATCCTTATCTTCTCAGTATTACTGATGAGACGATTCGCAACCTTAGACTGAGTGGATTCAGGGACATCTATCTCCTGGTCCCCCTGTAGCTTCCCATCCCCTTCAACAAACTCTTCAGAAGCGGGCTCCCCTGCACTTGATTGGTCAATCAGCACAGAAATAATATTATCGAGCTTGGAAACAAAAAGAAGGAGGTTTTTCAGTTCATCCAGGCTGGAAAGTTTAAACTTTGTTAGATAATCCACTAAATCTCCCATCACCCGTATAATATAGTTAGTCTGTCCGAATAATAGTCTGGAGTCGATAACCGGCAGCTCAAACACCTCAGAGGATAGTCGATCCCCACCATCATTCATATCCTCATATAGTTTCTGATGTGAAATATGCGGTACACTCTTTACCTGAAATATTGAAAACCATATAATATCCACAACTTCATCTAACTGCAGCAGGAGTTTGGATAATGTGTAGTCAGAAGGCTCCGCTGGTTGGCTATTGTCATTAATGGCAAATGCAGACTCTGCTTGGAAAGCACCACCGGTGGCTATCTGTGACACCTCTTTCTCTGAAATATCTTCATCGTCCTCTATGGCGTCTTCGTCCTCATCATCCTCGTCACTTCTGAGAGATAAGTGTTTGATGAACCTCCTCTGAATGTTCAATAATCTGTTATCAATATAATTCACCAGTCTACTCTGTTGGCCCCAGGACAGTCTTCTGGCTGGAGTACCAGTTGAATTAATCTGAATTGGCTTGGACGAAGTGAGCTTCTTGTTTCCACCAAAAGGATTGAGAGGTGACATTCTATCTCCCGGACCATCAATATCCAGAAACGAGCATGTGTTGCCATCGAAAGTAGAGTTATGTGAATGTACTACACCATCATGATCATCGGTGGCATAAAACATCTCCCCTTCGATATTCTCAGAGTGATTTGCACTGCTCAAAGTAGTGCTGGATGGCTCTAAAGCTGTAGACAGCAGCTCACTTGGAACAATGCGTGATTGTTCATCTTCATCTCCTTCATTTTTGTCTTCATCAGACACATCATCACTATCCAATTCCAAAGCATGTTCTAAATCATCGGGGATTCTCTTGTTGATGAATTGGCTAACATCTATTTCGGAGTCAGCATTCGGATGCAATGGTGTGCCAGGAGTATCAACATCCATTTTAATACATGGGCTATCTCGTGTCTCAGACATAGCAACGGATGGTGTATCAGTATGGGTGGCTATGTGTATGGGGAGAGACTCAAGTATTGACACTGCTTATATGCGACCAATGGGAATCCTATATTATACTCATTAACCACACACGTATGCATTCGTGTATTCGAGTATTTATTGTTCTTTGATTAGTGAACTATCGGCACACCCTTCCACCATTCGAAATCTGGGGTTGCTCCTATATAATATGCAATGACGATGGGGCTGTCCATTGCTTGATGGTGCGATGGCCTCTTGCAGGTCATCTCTTACTGCAAACGGATGACTACTAAGAAATATTATAACTCAGCGCAGGGTCGGCCGAATTGTGGGGTAAACAGCAGGAAGCAGAAGAAAGAGAGTAGATATAACGGACTTTAATCATTGTCGATTTTTTTTGATTTTTTTTCGATCTTCCTATGTCAGCCTAAACCTTTCCTTGAAAAGGAATCTATAAATCAAAGACTCGAAATGAAAGGCTTGAGATCAATAAATGAATAGCTGTTTTCCACGTTGGTCGCTTCATGCAAAAAAAATCAATCTGGTAATCAAGAATCACGAGCAGACCGGCAAAGATTAAATTAAAAAATTAAAGCCAACAACTCAATAATTTTTCTTTTCAGGGTTGAGTTACCCAAAAAATTATCAAGTTAGTTCTCTGACCGCCTTGGCTCGGTTTACCCCACTCTGATAGGTGACAGACAGCAAGCAGGCGGCCTTTAGCGGAGGCAGCGTAAAGGGCACATCATCGGTGTGCGGATGATTTTCGTGCCGATGACCTTACTGGGTAGCTAACAAGAAGAGGAAGTGAGTTAGGTGTTGGCCAGGTAGTTGTGGGTCGCTTCCAATGTTGGCGAATGACGAATGACAATTCAACACCGTTTGACTTTGATAATCTTTTTGGGAATGCCTTTTGATGACAAGAAAGGAATGGCCCTTGCCTTGGAGCAGGCACGGATAAGTATGTCTGATATCCAACAGAGGTGAATAGCATTTTTCCACGATGAACTAACAGTTGTCCAGGCTATAACGAGGGTGGCATACCAATAGGTAAATAGTATATAAAAGGTTTCTCTTGTGTTGCAGAAGCCTATGAACTAACGTTGCATGAATAGGAGGAATTCTTATGTCTGAAGATGGCACAGTGCTAGGAAAAGGCTACAACCAGAGGATCCAGAAAGGCTCCGCCATCCTGCATGGAGAGATGTCAGTCCTTGAAAATGCTGGAAGACTGAAAGGTTCTGTTTACAAGAATTGTACGGTAAGCACATGGAACAGATGTTTGTTTTTATGAATAATACTTAGAGCAAAACTAACCTATGGACACACAGATGTATACCACTCTGAGCCCATGTAACATGTGCTCTGGGGCTTGTATTTTATACGGAATTAAACGAGTCGTCTTTGGAGAGAATGAGAATTTCATGGGTGCTGAAGATGTCTTGGCACTAAAGGGTGTTGAAGTAATTAATATGAATGACAAAGAGTGCAAAAAGCTAATGGCAAGGTTTATTAAAGAGAGACCAGAGGATTGGTACGAAGACATTGGAGAGGAGTCTGAGGAGACTCCAGCACGAGATCCCGTTACCGCTCCCAAAAGATTTTGGTTGTTTTGAATATGTAGCCTGCCATTTTATGGAGAATTTTTTTTATTCTTTTCAAGAAACCCAATTCACCGCAAGCTCAAGTTCTTACCCCACTAGCAGGCTTACAGCACTTCCATGTCCCCTACTAGTAGAGCCCATCTTCTACCGTGAGGGGTCCCTCGGGAAATTACCCAATCGGTCCTTAAGCGCGCTGATAAGATAAGATAAGCGTAGTGTGCGACTCAGTGCCCCCTCGTAACGGTTGATACGATTCGATTCCACGGTTGAGAGTTTAAGCATAAATAATGCTGGATACCTATAACATGGAACAATTGAGCACTATAAGCCATTGAGTGGTGCATTTTAAAGCTGAACTCATTTTTGTGGCTTTCTTGATTATACGCGTATTGTGGCTATGCTCCGACCTGGTTTTCTGGGAGGAACCTGGCGTTCATTTCGTGGTGATGCAGTTAGAGTCTCCAAGGTTCACGGCAAGTTCTCACCACGTTACGGGGTACGTGGTTTCGGTACAGGCAAGGGTTTGGGCTATCACAAGTCATCATTTTTCAGACTCTTGACATACTCAGCCATTTCTGCGGCTGCAGGCTGGTACGGCTCAACTCTTTACACGAGAGCATATCCCTCTGAGAATGCATTCCCATTGTCATCCACTACGAAAATAGGGGATCTACAGTCTCCTCAATACGCAACGAAATACGAAGTGTCGAGGGCCATAGAGGAGATCGAGGCGGTTATTGGTGCGCAGCATGTGACGGCATCCGTGGGTGAACTTCTTAACCATTCTGACAATTCCTCCAACTTTCACAAACCAAATGATGATGAAAGACCAGACATTGTAGCATACCCTGGATCGGTTGAAGAGGTAGCTGCCGTGGTTAAAATATGCTATAGGTATAAGATTCCCATGGTTCCATTCTCAGGAGGTACATCGATTGAAGGTCATTTCATTCCAACAAGAGGAGGAATTTGCATAGATGTCGGACGGCTCGATAAAGTTTTGGCTCTCCATGAGGATGATTTGGATGTTGTGGTTCAGCCAGGTGTGGGCTGGCAGGATCTGGCTGAATACTTAGCACCGTATGGCCTGATGTTTGGGCCGGATCCGGGGCCCGGGGCTATGATTGGTGGTATGGTTGCAACAAGCTGCTCTGGAACAAACGCTTCAAGATATGGTACCATGAAGGAGAACGTCATATCGTTGAAAGTGGTACTGGCAGATGGTACCATTATTAAAACAAAGAACAGACCAAGAAGATCCTCATCGGGGTATAATCTCACTGGATTGTTTGTCGGAAGTGAGGGAACCCTCGGTATAGTCGTTGAAGCTACACTGAAGTTACACGTGAAGCCAGAGAACGAAGTGGTGGCCATAATGAACTTCAATACTATCCAGGAAGCATCCAAGACTGTTACAGATATTTTTAAGAAAGGGATTACAGTCAATGCAGTGGAACTTATGGATGAGAGACAGATGAAGTGTATAGCAGATATGACAACCGGGGGTGACAGGAAGTGGAGCGATAAGAACCTGCTGCTGTTTAAGATCGGAGGCAGTAAGAATGCTTTGAAGGATTCTATCCAGAATATTAAAAAGATATGCAAGGATAACGGTGGTTTCAACATGGAGGTTGCATATTCTGAAGAGGAGAAAAATGATATCTGGAGAATTAGAAAGACGCAATTGTGGTTGAGTATCGATTGGGCAAAGAAGATTATCCCCAATGCCAGAGCTTGGCCGACAGACGTGGCTGTGCCTGTGTCCAAATTACCTCAAGTCATTGCAGAGACCGTTGAAGATATTGAGAAACATGGATTAATGACTACTGTAGTGAGTCACGCGGCTGATGGAAATCTACATGCACTGGTGATTTTCCCTCCAGAGAAGCTGCACCTAGCAGAGAAGGTGGTGAAAAATATGGTAAAAAGAGCAATCGATAATGAAGGAACTGTCAGTGGGGAGCATGGTGTGGGAATTGGCAAGAGAGAGTTCCTGGAACAGGAGTTGGGCGCAGATGCAGTGAACACTATGAGGAGGCTCAAGCTGGCTCTTGATCCTTTGAGATTATTCAACCCAGACAAAATTTTCGCAATAGATCCAAACGAAGATAGAGTAGACAATTTTTAGAGGGCATAGAGATTTTTAGCACGGATATTATTTGTTGGATTGGGGCTCGAATATTCATTAGATTGATATGAGTATCGAAGACAAATGCCTAAGTACAAAACTAACATTCTAATTTATTAAAGGCACACTTTTAGTTTTTTCTAAATTCGGCAAGCTTGTTCGGTTCATAAACCGATCTATAAAGTTCATGAGTAGCATCTTTGCCAATGAGCCCCCTGGTATCCACATATTGAGGGCCAAGCTGTTCAATACTGGTGACGCCTAAAAGCCTCAAGCTGACTTCGATCTCATCCTTGAGGATCTGGATGGCGTGAACTACACCTTCCTCGCCATAACCTGAAAGAGCATATAATGTCGATCTGCCAATACCAACACCCTTGGCACCAAGGCAAACAGCCTTGATCACATCTGTTCCTCTTTTGATACCACCATCAAGATATATCTCCATCTTTTTATCGAGGCCCCTTTGCTTTAGAACTGGCATGGCATCGGCAAGCACTTGGATAGGAGGAGGGGAAAATTCAAGCTGTCTTCCTCCATGATTGGAAATAACAATGGCATCCACCCCGGTTTCGGCAGCAAGGATGACATCCTCTACAGACTGGATCCCCTTGACACATACAGGAACAGTTGCCTTCTTCTTGATATCCTGTATATCCTTCCAATTGAGCCTTTTGTCAATGAAGGAGTCGCGAGATTCCAGACTGAGCCGCGTGAACTTACCATCGTAAGAACGCTTTCTTCTGTCTTTTTCTCTGTTCCCAAGCCCCGGAGCATCAACAGTAACAAATATGGCCTTGAGAGTCTCATATGTGTTCGCCTTATTGACCATCTCGTCAGCACGTGCAGCATCTCTAGTAACGTATAACTGAAACCATTGGGTCTGGCCTGGGAGAGCGGCTTCAACTATCTCCTCGAGAGAGAAACTAGAAACACTAGAAATCATCTGCACAATCCCTTCTTTTCCTGCAGCTCTTGCGAGAGCCACCTCACCATCTGGGTGTCCGCGCTTAGCCATTGCGGTAGCAGTTATATAGAAGGGGGCTTCTACCCTTTGACCAAGCATCTTGGTGGAAAGATCAACTTCATCTACATCCACCAGCACGCGAGGTTTGAAGAAAATACGTTGATAAGCGTATTGGTTTTCTCTAAGTGTTATCTCGTCTTCCGTTCCCCCAGAGTAATATGCCCATGCGCCTTGCGGTAAGATATTTTTGGCCACATGCTCAAAATCCCAGATGTTATAGATTTCGCTGAGGGGTGGTTTGCGTGCAGCCATTTCCAAGCCCAACAATTCTCTCTCTGTCTCTTCAATATCAATTTCTTCCAGCTCTCCCACAAGAGTTCCGATGAACTTCTCGGGTGGAAGAAACCGAGATAAAACACCTTCTGAGTGGATTCTATTGAAGGTTGTACTTCCATTTTTACCGGCGAACTTGATGAGCACACTCGAGCCACCAGGATGGAAACTGATAAACTCAGTAAAGTCATAGACTTTGCCGTTGATGGCTATCCAGCAGTCTTGTTGGGAATTGTGAGATTGGAGTTCATCCACAGTCACAAGTCTTTCGTCGTTGTTGAGGAAAGCAGGTGTGCAGAGGTTGAGCATGGCTGCAATTGCAACAGATGTGGCTGTATAATAAAACCTCTCACCTCCCCTCCACGAGCCTTTCCCCTTTCTCCCACCGTCTGCCAGAGAACTATTCAGTCTCAATGGAGGACTCACTCGAGGAGCATTTGTAATTGCTCTACCTCTAGCAGCCCTGGCTGCAGAACGAAGACCAGTTCTAATCATGCTGGCTAAAGTTATTGTTGCTCTTTGGATGAGTTGTGATATATGCAGATGAACACAAATTAGACTTCATATAGTGGGATCAAAAAGTGTGGAGCAACTGAAAAATTAGAGATCGTCCAGGATGTCAGCTGTTGTCAGTTATCTAATAACTGATGACCAAAGAGATCATGCAGCCTCCACAGTGGTGTTAGAAGTCGACCAACGTGCTTCTCCTGCAATTGAGTTCTTGAAGCCAGACAACAACATACTTATTGCTGATGTTGAGGTGTTTTTAAATCATTCCCTCGACGGATACCCCGAGGCTACAGAGGAAGTCCACCCCCGAGGGTACGCCTTTCGCAGCTTTCTAGAGTGTATCAACTTAAGGAGCTTCCGCATAACTATGCATATCGGTTTGCCCAATACGGATATGCACCGAGCCTAAAAAACTATGGCTGTAGTGTTCGTCTTTCTGTGGGGCTTATGCGTGCAGGGCAGCACAGGGGAGATAGCTTACTATTAGGGGAATAAGCGTCCTGCAGCACAGGATGGGCCCAGAGAGAGTAGGAAAGATATTCGAGAATATAATATGTAAGATAAAATAAAAGCAAAAAAGTGGGGGAACATCGAATTGCCATGATCTGGATATGAGTGCAAATCTCTTTGATTTTTTGTATATTATGGAAGCACATAGAGTAATTTCTCCCGAATTGCACTTGAAGAAAGAAACCCTTCAACACGGTAAAATGATATGCCGACGTAAACCATAGCTCTGCGAGCCCTGCGGCGTGCGAGTAGCTGCACCGAGGGAGTGTTAAGTCGCTTCCACTAGATCAGGCGGGTTTATAAGCACCAATGCCCAACAGTTGATTGGAGTCGTGGAGTGTGCGGGAGAGCGACGTTGTAACGGTGCAATGTGCAAGGTGCATTTTAGTAGTGGGGTGCTCAACTGATAAGAGCCCTTGATACTTGCCTGAGTGGGAAGCCTCTTCTAGGTTATCTCAATACTTGATACCGGTGATTATTGGTTACTATGTTACCATCGCTCTCCAGAAGCTACCAATCCATGATCCACACGATCAGGGTTAGTACAAGTACACATGAAGGGTTTCTCATAGACTGATTGAAATCGGGTGAATAAGTCATTGAGTTCCTGCCTGCATTTCACCAATATTTCGCAAGTGTTGAGATGCGGGGTATTGTAAATAGTGCTCAGTTTCATCGTGCCACATATTCTGAGTTACAGCTATTGTGGCCAAGGAATGCCCCCCCGATTTGAAGAACTGAATCTGGGATTTTCTCCAACACAAACATAGCTGTCATAGCCAGGTATGGCAATACTTAAGTTGAGAATAGTCATCAAAAACTGACACTCCTTACCGTCAGGCACAACGTCCTCCGTGCGAATAGTAAACTTTCGGAGAACTTCAATGATGAGCATACTATTGCCCCTTCTGTTGCAGGCATAGTCCGCTGGATCAGAGGATGAATCATTTATTCATACGGTTTGACAAGCAAAGGAGATTAATCTATACTAGTAATCTTTTAAGAAATTAAGTTTCACGAGGACACAAGTCCCCGTGGGGTATGCACCGCCGAAATACGAATCACGAAACAGGCTTTCAAACTTGCACATTTATATATTTTCGGTTACAGTATCCATTATTCCCTCAGAATTCTGCATCGAGGACCGTAGTGATGTGGTTAATACTGTCCGAGATTTATTGTGCACAAGACAGATGAGATGAGCTCCCTGAAGAGGCAGCACGCCACCTCTGCTGGAGCGGAAGGATTCTATAGGAAAATGGTAACACGCTAATACAAGTGAGAATAAATGCATGAAAGACTAATTCAATATTATTAATTAGGATATACGCAAAGCTATTTCACAGAAGCAGCTTTAGCCAAAAAAAAGTTATCTTCAAAATATTGTCTCTTCCCCTCTCTCAAGATGTTTGAGCATCCTTTCTGACACCTGCGGGCCTGCCAGGGGACATTGTTGGAAAAACAAGATCAAGGTAGCATGTGACAAGAGAGATAGCAGCAAACAACACCTTGATGATACCTGGTTGAGCTGGCTCTGAATCCTTTGCTCTGTAATTTGGCTCATTTAAGTACGACTGAAGAGCAATGAAGACAGCAGCCCAAGAGAGAGGTTTGTTTCTCAAAAACATAGCTGCCATTGGCAAGTTCTGGGAAACAAAGTTGGTAACATCGTTACGGGTCTTGGCCGGGTCATGGATGTAGCTGTACAGTGTGTTAGTTGTTAATCAACTTTGATGCTATATCCATGAGGAAGAGAATATAAAACCGTACAAGGAATATGGTATCCTGATTGACCCTATTCACATATCTCTCTCTCACAGGGGTCAAACACTCCAACTCAACAACAGGAGCAAATACTCGTAGCGAACATTCGGATCCAACTCTTTCTAAGAGCTTGTCAGATACATACGGTACAACCCTGTCCGGGCGCTTGAGGTCCTTTGGAGCCATTCTGTGAGTGATTTGGGAAACAAAGGCAATGTATACTATCACTGTATTGTCATATCATTAAAAGAATGATATATAGCTTCTTATTTCGGAGGTGGGGTAACTTTTCACCCCGGCTTCTTCGCTATCTTTGTGGGAGGGAACGATCGCCGACGATATGGTCGTGCAAGGCCTACCACGTATCTTGAGGCCTCCGTGAGCCACAAGCAGTGAGAGTTGCCTCATCTCCACTGGCGTATGGCACTAACTTTGTCAGTTTAGAATAGCCACCATATTAGAGAGTTGGCACTATGGCACTAATGCACTATATAAGAGCTGCGTATATGTACACATATGGTGATGTGAGAGGAAAGATGATAAAGACATTAGAATAGTGCGCAGAAATTGATAATACCTATATATACAATTACAAGTGGTGAATCTTGTCTTGTAGCTTGAAATCATAGCACCTCTTTTGGAAGATAGTCTTGGAGAAGATCCCTCTGTCTGTAGAAGTGTCCTACAATGCTTAGTATCCTATTATATGCAAGTTGGCTTGTTTCTTCAACATCACCTATAGCCCTGAGTTTGGCAGCTTTCTTGGCCAGAGACCTCAAGACGGAGATATCGTTGCCTTCTAAAACATCAGGCACGGCAATAAGGAGCTGTAATATCCAGTCCGCGAAGTTTTCGTTGATCTTCTTGTTGAGCCACCTCGTGGCGTATACCACTAGCTTCATTAGCGACTGCAGATCCAAACGCGATATTAGATATGTATGTGGACGGTTGGCAAATATATACTTCTTCCATGTATCTACCGTTTCGGGTATTTGCGGCAGTTGCTGATCCGAGGCTTCATCGTCCGTTACAAGTACAAAGGCATTTCTCTTTTCTTGAAATTCTACTAGGAACTCGTTGTGCCAACGAACATGCCCAGCGTCTTGCGAGCTCAACCTTGATATGTCAAAATTTGCCTTTCCAAAACCTTGATCTCCCTCTTCATTCAAATGTACATAGCAATCGCTGAGACTACCGCTGTCCTCAGCATATGTGGCACCGTAGTCCTCCTCTTCCTCATTGGGGAATAACCTCTTCCTATCCACGAGATGTGTCTTCTCAGCCTCTAATCTCACCATGGAAAGGTATGCCTGCACATCCAGAGGGGTGGCATTTAAATAGACATCATCAGTGTTTATTGCCACAGGAAATGCTCTATGTTGCCCAAACATAGGGTCGAGCGGCCCTCGCACAAAAGAGGACTCTCCCTCGCTTCGAAATATCTGTTTGTTTATTAGGCTGCTATAGCCCGGGCTATTGTCCTGTTCCTGGTCACTCCTTGTGTCAACACCTGCATTTTGTATATTATATAGATCCATTTCATTGATCTCCCTATTGGTGTTTTTGTGTTGTTTGTGGTTTTTCACCTTTCTTATTTTGTGCACCTGCTGAGGCCCTGGCGATCCCAGAAGGCCTACGGGGTAAGCAGCCTGGAATCCAATGTGCTTTGTACCCCCATCCTTTAGGGTATCAGACGGTCTCTTTAACGACATAACACAGCACGATTGATCTCTTGTTTCCCGAATTTATATATATATGTTTCCAAGGTCCCAGCCGAATTACCAATTATATTCTGAAAGTTTACACTCATATAAACTCCGTCTCATCGCATCTTGCTCATCTGCGCATGCATCTCGATCGGTATGCACGCAATTATAATGTACGAATAGAGGTAACTGAGGGTTGACTTTGTAGAACAGCAATGCGATATGAAGCATTCGTATCTTCATTCATACATCATTTGTGGTTGAGACATCATGGCCAGCATCGTGTGTTGGTGCAAACAGGAACAGTTATGAACGATTGCCAGGGATCCAGTCGCCATGTCAAAGAGAACATTCGAAGAAGACAGTGCTGATGACGGAAACACAACGGTGGGGACACCAAGGGTCTCCAAACCGGCAGCTGTGATGGTGTGCACTCTTCCACCCAGTTGTAGTTCTTCACCACAGATGTTTGAGACGTATTCTGGTTTTGAAACACATATATTGGGATTTCATACAAATATCTGCAGCGAGTGCTGCAAGAACTTCCCCAACGAGCGCCTTCTCTACCTGCATATCAATGAAAACCACAACCCACTCAATGATGTCAAAAGGGAAAGAGGAGAGAAAACATATGAATGTTTTGATCCGTTATGCGACAAAGTATGTTCAACACCACAGAAAAGACGGCTGCATGTAATTGATAAGCATGGTTACCCCAGGGATTATCTGTTTAGTATTGTCGACACAGGAATACGAAGGAATCAAACGAGTTTACTCAAGAGACACTAAATACATCAAGAAAATATTGACAGTTAAATGATTCACGCGTATACACAGATAGCTTAGTCTATAACAATTGGAGTGGAAGGAGTCTCTGGCCTGCTTTCTACTTCGTTACCACTTTCATCTAATCTCCTCTTCTTTTTCTTCATCAATGGCAATGCCTTGGGTTTCTGTTGTAGCCTTTTCACCACATCTTCATCAAACTTGGAATTACACGTGGGACACCGTCCATCCCCTGGAATGATACTTAATATACAAAGGCACACACTGCACACGTACCCTATATCAATCACCTTATTAGTAATAAAGCAGGATGCTCTGAAGTCAACATTGGAATTAGTAGGGAGCACAATCATCGGCCTTAATGATGGGTCGATAAATAGAGCGGACTAGATACAGTTAGTATGACATAGACATTTCAAGGAAGAAAAAAGATTAAAAAAAAACTACTCACAGTCAAATATTGTATCAATCCGCTAGGATGGTTGATGAGTATATAAACTCCATTCGTTGCATCTGTAGTTTGTTGGAGAAAGGTAGAGTCGCTTCCTAGTTTGCACACATCCACCGATACTTTCATCTTTTGAGCAGCAAAGATACAGTTCATCATTGAGATGTATGGTAAACTCGAGTCATTACTCACACTAAGCAACAGTACTCTCGATCTGAGCATTGTTCCGTCATCTGACGACTGCACCTTATTAATATAGGAGAGCGCCATCGAAAGGGCTCCCGATAGGGTGCCCTTCACCTTTGGTTCATGATTATTTTTGGAATGCTTTGAATGTTGTTTTGCGTTGATTATTTCGTCAATAGTATCTGGTTCATGTCCCAGGAGTCTTTCCAGCTCCCTTATAATAGCCTCATCTACCACTCTAAACTGTCTGTACATCTGTGGGGTTATATGTGATCTGTGTGATTTTGAGTTCGCTTTACTATTGCCATGATTAGAGTTTGAATTCGAGTCATAGTCTTGCTCTGGACGTGGGAATATAAACTGTGCACCGCTCTTATAGCTGTTTGCCGAGATGATAGCTACCCTATTGGAACTGTTCAGAGCCAGATGGGCGTTCAGTGTGACCACTATTGCGGTGGCTACATCTTTGAGAGTAACCGAAGGTTTTAATTTTTTCCATTCTAGAATATTCAGATCTATTACGACTGTGAGAAGTGATGGTGATTCATCTATGGACCATTTTAAGTTAGCATTTCACACAACAGATGGTGGAGAACCTCTTCCAATGCTTACCATGGGTGACATTATTGGAGGGAAGTCCCTCAAATGCCCTGTCCGCTATAGCGTCCATCTTTAACACTGGATGAAGCCCCAAGCTCCAACTGCTGTAAAATATTTTCTACAGCCCAGCTGACCACAACAGTAAACATCAATGAACTGGCTAGATATATGTTTATCTCCCAATCCATCAAATTTATCATCACTCTGTCTGTCTATCGATCGCTTCTCCAAGATGATGCCCTGCTATGCAGCTTTACTATGCTATGCTTTCAAGCCTGCTGCTAACTGCATAAGAGCCATCTCTGTGCGCTCCTAATGTACTCTTAATGTGCACTCTTAATGTATACTCCTAATGTGTGCCTACCAGCTACTCCTGCTGACTACTCCTACTAGCCACTTCCTACTAGCCTCTTCCTAATAGCCACTTCTTACTAGCCACTTCCTACTAGCCTCTTCCTAATAGCCTCTTCCTAATAGCTACTCTTACCAGGACTCCTCCCAGCTACTACACACTCCTAATGTGTAGTTTACTGTGGACTGACTATCCTAATCCACCCATACAGTCTAGGCTTGAGCATTGCTCTGCTCTCCCATACTCCCGTAACTACGAAAGAGGCACAAGAGACTAGCTAGTCTGCCATTTGCAGTTCCGGTCAAATAGAGTGAACAAGAAGAGAGACTCGCCAGCAAGGAGAGGCGCTGCGCGCCATGCCATCACCGTGTGAGCGTTTGCTAGAAGGTCCTAGAAGTGGTGGTATGCATGGATGGTGTTAACTATGGAGGCGGAAGGCTTTTACCACTACCATATCCTCTGCGTTGCCTGCGCTGCCTGCGCTGAGTATGCACACCCAGATAGTATATATTAATGTCCTTATGTGTGGAGGAGAAGCAGAGAGACGCGATGAGCATCTCGAAAAAATATCCAGTACGGGCAGGAGCATCTGGAGACCGGAGCAAAGGTGAAGCTGGAGAGATATTCAATATTATTGGCCCTAGTTATTATTTTGAGGCATATTCTCATCTCAGTAAATATTCATATCCATATCCACTTGAATTATACAAGATGGAGAAACTATTGAACTGGTCCATTGCTAACACAACTGGAGATGAAGGTGCAAAGGCACAGGCCGGGCAGCCAGACCCTGAGTTGCTGGCACAGCTGTTTGGTGGTCCTGATGAGCCAACTCTCATGAGACAGAGTATGATTGTGATAAGTAACCCAGGCGCAGACTTGGAAAACAAAGAGACTGCATTCGATAACTTTGAAATGCTCATTGAAAACATGGATAATGCAAACAACATCGAAAACCTCAAGCTGTGGGAGCCTCTGCTTGCACAGCTCTCTTCTGAGGCCCCTTCCCTTAGGAGATTTGCCTGCTCTTGTGTTGGTACTGCCGTTCAGAATAATCCCAAGTCACAGGAGGATTTCCTTAAATACGATGGTGGATTGCAGAGTCTCATAGATATCGCTGAAAAAGACGAACACCAAGATGTGAAGCTCAAGGCTCTATATGCCCTGTCAGGAGTAATCAGACATAGCGCTGAAGCGTACGAGAAATTTGACTCTCTTGGAGGCTGGAAGCTCATCGCTCCTCTCCTCTCTGCCTCAGAAATAAACGATAAAACAAAGCTCCGTGCCCTTTCCCTGCTCTCTGCCCTGCTCTCTACCGAAGTAACAGATGAGAAGAAGCAGCAGATAAGGAGTGGAGACATCGTTTCCGGAATGGTGACCCTTCTACACTCAGATGGTCACATTGGATGTATTGACAAGTGTTTAAACCTCCTGAGACAATTGGCCGCTGCCAAATTCAACTTCACATCGGAAGAGATCAAACAGCTCAAAGAGTCTCTTGAGGATATAGAGAAGCTCAAGGGGCAGCTTTCCGCTGATGATTTCCAAACTGTTAAGCAAGTATCTCTTAATTAGGTATGCTATGCACTTGAGTAGTAATCAATACTAACATCGTATCTTCAGGACATTTTCTACGATTTCAAATATTAGGGCAGCCCGCCAAAAATGAGTTCTCTTAAATAGTTCAAAGTAGTTATATATATATATATATATGTGAGATCACACCAGGAATTCATCCGGGTCCTGTGAAGTGAAGAGGTTGCGCAATGACTTTTGGATGCTCTCTCGTACCAGTGGTTTCCCATCGGCGTCTGATCCCAAACATCCTGTTGAGTTCAAGGCAGAGCAAAGGGCTCTGAAATTTGGGTATCGATGTTGGATTTTGTCGGCAGTTGACGCGGTGATGAATTTTAGGTGTTGGAGCGCCTGTACGTATGTTTCCTGTGAGGTTGTTCCTGACTTTATGTTACCAATATTAGCAAATTCTGTTTTTCTCTGTGCTTTGTCGTAGATGTAATTAGATATAGTGTAGGTGAAGGAATGAAGCCATTCGAGAGTATCACGTGAATTCTTTGTGGGGAACACGTGGATCTGATGCTGGATAGTAAGAGCAGCAAGAGCTTTCTCCAATTCCTGGATCGTTGTCAAGCTGTCCGCGCCTGTTGCCTCTACGGCTCTTTTCCTGCGTTTCGGTTGTTGCGTCGCAGGTTCGAGCTGACGCCTTACTTGATCGGTATACTTTCTGTTATCACTTGCACGCAGCTTTTGTAGATAAGTGTCATAGCCTTCAACTATCAATATTATAGGAGAGCCTGCAAATCGCCTCTTTATGCCATCAATCGCTTCCTGAATATTACTATTGTTCATGAGAGCATGGAGGTCAGGAGCCAGATACAATAGGCCAACAATTTTTGCAACCTCAGTATATTCATCTGTAGGAATGAAGATATCTCTCTCAAGGTAGTAGCGACCACGACATATCCTCTTCCATATAACTATTGGATCTTCTTCTCCATTCCTCTCTACAACAACATTGGGGAGAATAGAGTCAAACGCGTGGGCAGATGAGAGCCTCTTGTATTCCTTGCTGTTAAATGTGATGATCATTTCTTTGAGAAGCTCTTCTTTGCTGCGGCCGGCTTTGTTCAACTCTTTTAAAGCCTTTGGATACCGGTCTCTTGCAACTTGCAGCAGAACCTCCAGCTCATCGTTGTATGTGCCAGAGGGTGAAGTTTGGACTGTGGTTGCTATAGGCTTATCTGAATCTTTCTTTCGACCTGGCGCCTTTTTCCCTTCCATGCGGGGCCTAGCCTGTTTCACCTTTTTTGCAATCTTTGAGATATTTGCAAGTGTTTTGGCAGTGTTAGTGGATGTTGAGACCTGGTCATATAGAGTTCTTTTATCCGTCGCAGTAGTCCTCAATGCCGATATTCCCTTTGGGAGAATCTCCAGTTCTGATAGCTCCGAGCTATAGGCAGAATTGGAGGGGTATGCTCGTTCGTTGACATATTTGCTGTGAAATACAGTATTTATGTCTTTTGTTGCAGCGGTAGATGGTTCTGTGGTTGATTTCTCCTGCTGAGTTGCAGGATTGGCAAACTCAAATGTAGCCAGTTCTCCATCGAATGAGTCCGATACAAATAATGGAGATGAGGGAATTGCAGTCTTGAAAGCACGAGGTGACTGAGGTTGTCTGGTGGCTGGTGTCGAAATGCTATCCTTTCCAGCTGCCGCAGTGTAGCGAGGAGTCAATAGGGTGTTGCAGTCAAGTGTTTGTAGGGTGGAGAGTCTATCTAAGACAGAGGCACCTTCTGATTGGGGCCGTAGTGCTTCAAACGAATCTCTGTGAATTGAAGGTGAGCTGGCTATATCTGAAGTGGAACCTGCTAAAAGGCCATGGAGGGCTTCGGTAGCTGATGTTTTGGCTGAGAAATTGGCATCTCCAAAACGGTGGGGACCGTTGTAATATTTCGAGTGGAAATTGGTATTACAGGTGGTGTTTTCCGTATACCCCTTGCTTGTTAGGCTGCACTCATATATATCCTCTGAATCAGTTAATTCAACGCTTCGCTGCGTTAGTCGATCTAAATATTCAACAAGGAAAGCTCCTGGGTGACACACCTCCGGATCAGGTACCTTTGGTAGGCAGACCTCAACCAGCTGTGAGTGGACAAAAGTAATACACTTACATCTCGATCGAGGGAATCTGAGGTGCTCGAAAATCAGGCATCTTCTGTTTCCCCTTCTTCTGATCGACCTCACTCCTTTCAGAATGATCCAGTATGATTAACGAAGAGTCCGACATCATTGTCATATAGACACAGAGTCACGCAGCATGTGCCAAATGGCGGATGAATTGTTCCTCTGTCACCACTGAATACTGAGTCTGTTCTGACTAAATAAATATTGATAGACAAATACTCCGCTGTAACTGCACAATATTTCATCTTCTATTAACGCTTCGTTCATCTCTTAGTAGTGCGCGTTTCCTCTACTTACATACGCCATACAAATAAATCACCATGCGCGTACTCATCGCATGAGCGCGTACTGTAAACAGAGAGCCAAAAGCGGCTCCATAGAGAAGCAGAAGAGATAAGAAATGATAGAGGGGAGCTGCACAATTGAAGTGAAGTACTTTATCCATATCATTTCAATTTACAAGATCCTCATGTGACTAAATGTATTGTCCTACTCCATGTCTTATTTATCTATCTTCAATATATTAATATTAATATAATTTTTATTACATGGTAAATGTGCTCTATTCAGCATCCTCTCCTTCATCCAGCCTTATGAGAGGCCGCCTCCTCGAGCTTCTTGAGGGAATCAGAATACCTCTTCCCAGCACTCATCGACATTGTCTGATTTCTAAGACTTTTCGACAGTTCCTCACTAAATATCAATCTAATCATGTTTTTGTTTTCGTCAAGTGTAAAGTTGTTTCTCCCATTTTTCACCGACTCAATGATCCCCTTATCTGTGATCTTGAACATCTCAAAGTACGACAGACACCTTTTGAACGGAACATCCTCTGGCTTTTCCATCACGTTGCGGAGCATCTGCTGAATGATGGTAATGTTGAGGTAGATATTCTCTATACCATCTGCATTGAGCTTAATGATACAAGACGATGCCAACACCAATGTCTTGTCAATCACCACAGGTAAACCGCACAGTACTGCCGCCTTGCCACTCTTGCCCAAAACGCGCTCCAGCAACCCATCGGAGTCCATCACCGCCTTTGTCAAAGCTGTTATATCGCTTTGGATCTCACGAGAACTAAAAGACGGCATCCATACATCCTCCTTGTATGCATTACCAATACAAAACACACACCTGCACCGAAGATCGTATCTCAATGCCAACTTGACTGTGTCTGCCAATTCCTTTAAAGAGGTAACCGACCTGTTGAATTTCTCCAAGCTGGCATCAGCTAATGTAATAGCAACACTAGAGCTACCCTCTGCAGAATCGATATACCCGTTCTCGAGAAATGTCCATTTGTCCTTCAGCGCATTAATATCTTGGGATGAGCTTTCCCCATGGGCGCCGGCCCCTCTTGCCATACCCGGTAACCAGTTGAGTATGTACTCAATGCTACCCAACAGTCTCACCAGATGGCTGAATTTATGGGGGTCCAGGAGGTCGCTCTTGGAGATACCACCTTCAGGGGCAAATAGCAAGGGACCCTTCCGAAGCAGCAAGTCTGCCTCCTGCTGCTGCAGAGCATAATCATGGGGATCGCGCAGAATCTTTGACGACACCTCCTGGAGTTGCTTTGAACCAATCCATTGAAACACCAGGGGTCCCATAGAAGATGACAAACTCTTGTAGAACATGATATATTTGGATGCCATCTTTTCCAATACATTCAACACAATCTGTAGGTAATGCTCTCTGAATGTAAGAGATGTGTTGAGAGCACTACATACACCCAAGAAAAGGGTTTTGAATGCCACAGCATTGTTGAAAACACCGTCTAGTTTACCACCGTCTTCGGTTCCTACGTCAGAGTTCCATCCATCAGCCTGGTTCACGAATGCCTCGAAACGATACGAAATAGTATCTTCCAGGTGAGGCAAGAATATCTTCTCCATAAAAGTTTCAAAGAATGACAGTGGCACCTTTGATCTCGAAGATGACTCAGGATATGCCAATGAAGAACCCATGACAAAGAGCAACACTGGCTGTAGCACAATGCTCATGTTGAAAATTGTGGGCCGTACCAGTGTATCCTGCTGATTGAAATTCTCACTCTCGATGTACAGAGCGTCCTCTGTAGGGGCCCTCAGCGTATAGCCTGGAAACATATCTTGCAATACTATCTGTAGATCCCTCGCGGAGGTGTCTGCCTCTGATTCTTTGAAATTCAGATGGGCGAAATGGAATAACATTGGATCGTTTTTGCGAGGAAGCGGTTTTTTCCATATATCGTCACTTTTCGCATAGGGATTGGAGTCGGACGCAGCGACTGTATCGTCAACCAGATAACTGAACAAGAGAGAGGCCACCTCTTTTTGCATTCTCTGCCATACAGCGTCAAATGAGTAGCTCGTGCCTCTACCGCCAACGATTTCCGACACCTCTGTGATTATGCGGTAGTTCTGCAATACCAGCACACACCTGGTGAGAGCACTCAGGAAGAACTCCTGCAAGACTATGATTCCCACATCACCCGGAAAAAACCCAAAATCATCAACACCCACCTCAAGGCCTTTGTAGCTGCCACCAGACATGGCCTGTGTGTGATTTGGATGTTTGACACGAGATTCTTCAGCACAACGGTTGATCATCTGTTGTAGCTCCAACTCCTCTCTCTGCACGAGTGAGTCCAAAGCCTCAGAGAGCTTACCCAGGTTGGAGAGTGTGTTGAGCAGACTAACGATATAGTTGAAACTTTGAAACTGGGATCCCAGAGCATGGAAACTGTCAAAAGTTTGTTCGCGTTTCTGTTTGTATGTGTGTAAAATATGGAGGAACTTCAACAGCCTCCCATTCAAGGTACGGATCTCACTAGTGAGGTTGAGGGAAAACAGAGATCCCGACTCCTCTTGTCGCATCGATGCCACCAGGGACTCTGTTTCCTCATCGCTAAGCTTGAGGTATATCACGTTGTGCAGTTCTTCAACAATCACCTCGAACAAAGTTGCAGCCTGCACTTCCAGGTACTCTTTTATATCGTAGAGAGCAGGCAATTGCCAAAGATCATGGGATTCGGCCTTTTTGAATGCCGCCGTGAGCGACTCCTGTGCTCTCATGAAGTCTTTTTGGGCGATGAGAGCATCAACTTCCTCTGGTGCAGATTTAAGCTCCGCAACTACATCCAACTTGTCAATGATGTCGGCATACCTCTGAGAGGAATTGTTGAGTTCTTTGAGCACCTCTTTTGGCTTGGCAATGTAACTGTTGGCACTTTCCAGTGTAGAACGAACATCAGCTGCTGCTTTTTGGGAATCCGATATGGTTTCCACTGTGATTCCATATGACCCCACGCTGTCGTTGAATGCCTGGTAATGTTCATTAACTGCCTGCCTCAAGGTGGAGGAGAGCTGGTCTTTCAAGTGTTGGAACTCCGGATATCTATGAGCCATACCCACTGAGGTGTTGTCCAGGAGAGGTAATGCGATCTCCAACGGGTTCGGATCACGCCTTGCAACCTCCCTCCAGTCTCGCTCCACTAGATGTAGTACATTCTCGAGGTTATTGAGAGACTCTTTCATGCGCTCCTTCTCGGCCGCAGTCTTGTTGTTGAAGGAGAGTCCTCTTGCTCTTGTTCGGCTCATGTTGTGTGTTTATATTTGTGTAAGTCTGTTTATCTATGTCAGATCTCCAATTAGTATACTCCAATTAGTATGCTCCAATTAGTATGCTCCAATTAGTATGCTCCTTCTTATCCCAACATAAAGAGAGCCGATGCTACTAATGCTACGACAAACCACAATTCACGTGGAACTAAACCAAACTAGTGGAACTAAACCAAACTAGTGGCACGAAAAGGCTGCGACTTGATCAATCACTCACACTTCTGTGTAAATCATCAAACACCCCACCAAAAGTTCATAATATTTGGCGATTCCATAAGAGCCTCTAAATGTCCCCAGATCATCCACTCACTAACCACCCGGTGCTTACGTGAGGAGGGAATGCATACAAACAGTCTGTATGCAACGGAAATGCATACAAAAAGCGGTAGGCAACGCGTACTGGAGGAGTGGTTGCAGTGTGGGGTTTCCCTCCAAGGGAAGCACACTTTATGACACCTCTAGGAGTGGCTATGGGCATTGAGGGGATATCGATTGAGGAGAAGTATTTTAACTCGACATGATCAAATAATCGAAATGAAATGAAATGCAATTGTTATGCTGTTTTATTGGTAGGAGGACTCGATGTGCTCTTTAGCTATAACACTTAGTATATGTATAATGCATACTAAGAGGCCGTAAGAGGCTGTGGTGGCATACGACATGCCACCCCTGTAGAATAATTAACAACTTAGGATATATATGTGTATGTATGTAGGAGTATATATATAGCTGTATGTATGAATATATACGGCCATTTCTCATTTGTAGACATTAATTACCCCACTCCTGTCTGCTGAGATGATTATAGGATATGGCTTAGTGATGCTAGCTATAGCAGATATCTCGTCATGATGGCTCTTCATCACCTCTTGCTGTTCTGGCCTCGGGAACATCAGACGATTCCGCACACCTCCCCCAGCTTTACTCCCAGTTTCATTCGCATTTTGCTTTTGATCCACGTTGTCCTTCCTGCCTTGGCTGGAATACCTTTCGCCATTTAATATCAAAGGTGGGATACCTTGGAGATCACTGGATACTTGTGTCGAAAAGAAGTCAAGCGTAGGCCCACCTAACTTTGAACCACTCACAACCTTGGATTCGGCCGGTCGGGCGGTATTCCAACAAATAATTCGATTGTCAAAAGTGGAACCAACCAGAAAGATACTGCGGCGATGTCCATTGGCCTCTGCCTCCATAACACACAAAGCTGTGGTGCTGTGGTCTGGTTTCCGGGCATATTCAAAGAAAGTAGAGAGCCCTAGCGCATCCTCAAGGGTATCCTCGGCTGATTTTCTATCGAGGTCGATTGCAACATACGACGCAACGTCGAAATGTACACTACAGGAGTAGTAAACCTCTCTGCACACCATCCTCGACACATCCCATAACATGATGTCCGACTCCCCTGTCCCACCAATCACATATGCAAACCGCCCTTTCTCCATGCCAAGCATAAAGTCTGAAGGGCATGCTTGAATATCCCTTATTGGGAAACCACCCTCAATCTTCCTTGACCTTAGAAGGAGTTCATATCGCAAGTCCCACAGATCCAAAACACCCTTCATCGTTCCCACGAGCAACCACGAGTGTTTAGAGTCGATGCAGAAACTCATTGGAATACCATGCGTGAGCAAATTCTGCAACGTGCACTTCACCTTCATATTGCGAATGTCAATAATCACAACTTTACAAAGAGGCGTAGTAACCACCAGGTAACAGGTATCTCCATGGTTCGAGAATCCCATTGATACTGCAAACTCTCCAGCGGGAAATGTATGTTCCCTTAACAAAATCAGCCTCCTGAATCTACTACCATAACCAGATGTGAAGGAACGCTTCTCAACCTCTAATTTATACACCTGAACCTTCCCACTGACAGTGGCCACGGCAAAAACATCTCTATTGAGGATAAACCTAATGCACTCTATACGAGAGTTGAGGCTCACAGACAGCGAAGGAGAGCCGGCAACATTGCTCTCCAGTCTTTGGCAATCCCATACTTTAAGCTCGCCGCTAGAGTCACCAGAGACAAAGTATTCACCACTTGCAGAGACACCAAGCGCAGTGACTGCACTCTTATGGTCGGTAAGATGGGTCACCAGAGCGCCCTTTGGTGACCACGGCTCAGACAAAGTGTTATTCGCATTGGAGGAGGACTGCTCCTGAACATTTGCTGCCGGTAAGTTGAACAGAGCTGGTCCAAACTCCGGATAGTCTGCCAATGAGATCTCAAACTTCATCGAAGCCAGAAACCTGCGGATATGATAGTTATCACCGGAATACGAGTTTGAGGTGGAGGCAGTCACCTCTACAAGTGTGCCTGATTGGTGTTGCACCTCATGATTGTGCCCCTCTGTTGTCGCATCCATCTCTGCGAAGACATTTTCAGAATTCGAATAGATTGAAGGTGTAGCTTTAGTGGGATTACTGGAAAGAACGAGGTTTCCATCTGCCTGTGATATGCCCGGAGTTGCATACGCGACGGTCAAACCACCATTGCTGGACGAGGAAGTGACTGCACCTCCAACACGAGGCACATGTTCTACTCTGGTGTTTTCCTCAGGCCCATTGCCAGGAGCAACAGAGACACTTTGTGGAGGAGCCCCATTCAAAGCCGTGGGGTTTTTCGGAGTTGGTGGCGGCTGAGGTGTAGTAAAACCCCTCATCTTTGGCTCGCTGAAAAACACAGTGCGAGGGATATTTGATTTGAATTCAGCTACAAGTGGACGTGTTTCCACAGTGTCCTCACCCAACCTCGAAACGCGCAAGATGTACTCACGGAGACTGGCAACTTTCCATGTATCTTTGTCAGATAGACCTGCATTTTTGAGCTTTGTGAGCCACTCTTTATCCTCATGGGATAGGGGGACACTCCTTGCATCAACAACAACTGCAGAATCTGCTAATGATCTGTTATAGCGCCCAGGAACTCCATTCATACCACTATCCATTGCAAAAGACAGTCCGGTGTTACCAAAGGTGTCAGTTTTGCTATTCCTGACATGTCTCCAGAACAACGTCTTTCTAGCTGAGCGGGCCCAAATCTTGGCCAGGTTATACACAGCACGAGATAGCGGCTTGTGTGCAGAGGGGTACAGAGTTTCCCACGAGAAGTCTGTCACCTCGTACTCAAACAGAGAGCGGATGAGAGGGTATAGCATACAGTAGAGGTCAGGCAGCGATAGCCTCTCTGCAATTGAAACTAAAAGGCAGATGACACCACTTCTGATCCATTCGTTTGGGTGTAGTAGCAGTTTGGCGACGCTCTTGACGAGATCCCAGAGGTATATTTTTCTAATCATTCCTAAACGGTTCAACTCTGTGAATGCCCTGACTGCTGTGATGACTACAACCTCATTCGAGCCCGTGATGGTTTGTGCAAGCAATGGCAAAATGTACTGTTCCAAGCTCACTATCCCCACGGCAATAGATATCCCCACAATAGACTCCACAAAGGCAAGTTGAAGAGCCTGGTGCTTATAGTTGAGGCACGTCATGATATGGCTGAGCAACACCTCTTTACTTGAATCCTGGGCAAAGAAGAAGAACAATGGGAGAATATTGTTCAAAAGCGATACCCTCACATTGGGATCAGAGTCGGTAAGCGCATTTACGGCAAGCGCCCTAAAATCGTCTTCAAGCGCTTTGCCCGAGGTGTCAAATATGCTTTCGGTGTTGAGTAAGCCATCCTCTGTATCGGGGTCTATGGCTGTGGGAGACTCAACATGGAGCTTCAACAGAGCAGCCATCTGGAGGAATCGCCTAGCGGTCTCTGCCAGTGACGGCAACACACCAGCAAACGTGGAGCGGATATATGCGCCCCTGCCGTCTCTGCTATCAAACATGAAATGGTTCAGCCTGGGCAAAATGTACTGCGGAAATATCTGTATATTGACGGGGGTAATGGCATCAACCATACTCAAAAGCTGCGCAATGGACCGTAAGGCGGCCGCTTGTACATCAACAGAGGGGTCATCTAAGAGGCAAATCAAGTACGGCAAACACCGGTCGAGTTTGGCCTCATCGTGTATTCTCTCACCCAGGGCTATGATGAGCTCACAACACCGGATGCGATATGACGAGTGTGTAGTGTTCCGAACACTGTGCAATACAACACCCAGGTATATCAGTGCTGAACAATCGCCATTAAACGCTAGGGATGTGGACTGCGGTATATGGTCATGTAGACCGGGAAGGTGTAATTTCATCGGCAGGGGAAACCCATATTTGATGTTCACCTCAGGGTGGCCAAGAGGTGTTGAAGTTGTTTTAATCTCTGTCGTGGGGTGTTTTTTTATCACATCTCCATTCCTCCTCTTGGAGGATTCATTATTTTCGCTGTTCATACTGCTGAATTCCAATATATTGACAATCTCCTCGAAATGATCATATATGGCGTCGACTCTCGCATCGCACTCTTTGAATTTCTTTGAAACAGGGGGGCTGATGGAGGAGAACCCTTCTCTGCTCATGCTGGTGTTACTTTGCTGTGTTCTCGTTGGTGGTAGACCCCTAGAAGGTTGGTTGTGTGAAAGAGAAAGGCCCTTCATGTGAGAGTGTGTGAATGTATAGAAGTGATTGGGGAAAGCACTTCCCCGGTAATTTGTCAAACAATCCGAGGCCGACAATCTCACGTTTGGATCCAAAACAATCATATTCTGTACCATAACACGAATAGCAGGGTCATCTATTGAGTCCAGGTTGGGTGTGAAGTGTCCCTTTTTATACTTGAACAATTGCGGTAGTGTAAATATAGGAGATCCCTCTAAAAACAACTCCGCAATAACACAGCCAAGGCTAAACACGTCCATCTCTGGGGTCAAACGTGCACCGTTGCCCTCACCCTCTGTTGCATTTGCCATGTTCGAGGCATTGGGGTCTGTATTGGGCAGAAACCTCTCTGGAGCCAAGTAGCATGTGTGTCTCTGTGAGGTGTCAAAATAAAATGAGAACTGACTAGGATTGTCTTCCGGCATATATACGGGCTTGAAGGGCGCAAAGTCGGAGAGGAGCACCCAGTTCCAAGAGGTGACAAGGACATTTTCTGTCTTGATATCGCCATGCATGATGCCCTTCTCGTGGCATTGCGACACGGCAACTAGCAGCTGATAAGTTATCCATTTCTTTTCAACTGGCTCCAAAAATGGGCGGATGGATATCCTATCGTATAGGTCGGACCTTACAAAGGGTCTGACCACGTATCCGGCTCTGGAGGTGTCTATCACCTTGGAGTACGGCAGCACATTCGGCACGTTGTTCAGCTCTATCCTAAGGTCTTCTAATCTGTTAACCCAATATTGGAGATCCAGCTCAGCGTTTGGTTTGATAAGCACTTTCACCACCACATTTCCTTCCTCGTCTAATCCTTTGACTGTCTTTAGGAACCTCGCGCTGCCTAAACGTTTGGAATACTGGATACTATTCAGGTAGTCAACATACGCAGAAACCGCAACGGTTGCAGCGGTTGGTGCCAGAATGGACAACTCTGCTCCCATACTTCAGACAAGTTGTGAATCAACTATATATATATATGTACATATATGAATGGGGTGTAGCTTATTACCGTGTGATGTAAGAGCGCATTACAACATCGGGCTCAACTGGGTAGGAGCTAGAAGGCGCCCAGATACTAAGCAGATCGTTACCTGATAGCAACCAGACAGCTACCAAATCAATGGAATTAAAAAAATACAATTGTAGGGAGCGTTTCAGATGTATATATTTGAATATAAAATACATTACAACATAACTGCCCTCTACATGTGTGTTTCTCCTCTCTCCACCTGCGTCTCTCCTCTCTCCACATGAGCTTCTCCTCCACTGCCATCTTTCCTCCCATCTCCCTCTCTTTATCGTTAGATATGCAGAGGATAGAGCTGAGGCCGTACATATTAGGAGATGCGATAAGCAGAAGCACAGAATGCAGGGTGGACCTTTGATTTTGTATGGGGCATTTGTATGGGCTTTTGTATGGGCATTTGTATGGGCTTTTGTATGGGCTTTTGTAAGGGGGCGCTCAACACCAAGAGCGATGCAAGAGGTAGGTACTGTGGGGAACTACGATATGCCAGGAGTGAGACGGGATGGGACAAAATTAATGAAACTTAGGTGGATGAATATGTGTTGGAGAGATATCGTGTTGGAAGAAAGATTGGAATTCCAAGAGGTGTAATATGTTGGGATACGAATGAGAATGTAGAACAGGATACAGAAGAATACGCATATGTGAGTGCATAGAGATATGTATGTAGGTAGGCATGTAAACATGTCGATATGTCGATATCCTTATGCAGAAATGCAAATGTGTACTCACTTAGTTATGTAGTGTAGATATATAGTATAGATATGTAGTTATGTAGATATGTATTGGGGAATGGTGATATGTCTCATTAACTTGCGCGCCGGTGAAGTATACAAGAGTCCCCCAGCCCAACAATAGCAACGCCAAACACGAGAAACCTCTGAAAAAGAAGGGCGATAACAAAGGTTGGAAATGAAATGGTTACTTTTTTTCAGATTACTCGTTAATTCTCCATCAATCCCATTCTCTCCTTCTTAAAGCTCTCAACCTCTTGATGGATGAGCAACTTCAAATCAGATAGCGTTGTGGCTTTCGATTCAAAACTGAAATCAAATGGAGCATCACATATCGGCTCATTGTCCACATTTCGAACCTGTTGTAGAAAAGGATGAGAGATTGCCTCTTCAACATCAAGACGTGAACTGGGATCCCAGCATAACAAACCACCTAATAGCTGATGTGCTTCCTGATTCGCATATGGATACACACAACTCCATTCAACCGGTCTGTACTGCGGTTTTGGTAATGAAAAGTAATCCCATGCCTTAGTTCAGGTTAGTTTCCCAGTATAACTAAGAACACATAAAGTCTCTCGTTGCGGTGTCTTACCATGTGTGATCCATATTTGGCAATGGTCTCCTTTGTGGGTGTCCCCAAAATCTTGACGATCTCCTCTATTTGGTGTAATTGGTCACTTCCTACAAACAGAGACTTTCGGCCATAAAGCTCTCCCAATATACACCCCACTGCCCACATATCGACTGAATGTAAAAGTTAATAAGCAAAGCTACAACATTGGTTACTGAACATTCTAGAGGAAAACATACCGGCTTTTCCATAGCTTCTCCGGGATAACATCAGCTCTGGTGCCCTATACCATCGTGTGGCTACATAATTTGTGATTGCATTTGGTTTCTGTCCTGACTTCATATATTTCGTCGATACGCCTCTTGCCAGGCCAAAATCACAAATCTTGACCGTACCTTGGATTGATACTAAGATGTTCCCCGGTTTCAGATCACGGTGAATCACATCAGCCGAGTGAACGTATTTGAGACCGCAGAGTATCTGATACAAGAAGCTCTGAATATGGAACTCTGAAAAATGAACTGAAGAATGTATCACTCTCGCAAGATCATAATCCACCAGCTGCTGAAAACAGTATAAGCCATCGTAAGGCTTGATATATACAATATCAAGATTTACAAGAGATACTATCTGTTGTGGATATTAGCATGATGACCCAAAGGATATAAATGCATCGTTACAGGGTGTGCTTACATTTCTATGCCCTTTGAAAAACCTCATCAACTTTAATTCTCGAATGGCTCTCTTCAATAGGATTTCTTTGTTAAAGATATTAGATACTTTCTTGATTGCAACTGGAACTTGAGCTTTACTTCCAACATCTATTGCAGAGCAAACAGTTCCATAGGAACCTTTTCCAAGAACCTGTTGGATTTGATACCTTGCATCCAAGTAAAAATTGGCTTTTTCGTAAATAGCATGCTCCGGTTTAGGTGTTATTACCGCAGCTGTGGTCATATTATGCTTTATGTTCTTCTCGTTGCCGGTACAGATATGATAGTATATATGTGTTACCTCACCTCAAAACATTCCAAAGAGGCTCTACTATGATCTCTTTTTCAAGTTTTGACAAAAAACAGAACTCAATCGGTCCCAGCTTGAGATTCATATCTTCTACTCAAGTCAAATATTTTCACAACTTTTCTCAATAAACACGCAATTTACCGAATTCACCGAATTCATCAAACACTTGGGACCTTGTGCACCGGAGCATTACAAGTAATAAACACTACAAAATGCAACACAAATACAGGCAGCTGTGGAGGCACAACCAACCATACTTTGTGTTCTTGTGAAATCTAACCACCTTTGTAGGTACATGAGTATCTCGGTCTCCATATTCATATATGAGGCATAATCGAACCGGGCGATATATAGCTTAGTTATAACTTCACTGTGAAGCTAATGATATGTAACCATACACACGTTATAGAAATAGCCCAAATAAAAAGGCGAAATGACAATATAAAACAAAAACTGGCTTTCCAGTAGGTATATCAACCGCCGTTCCAACTATTAATAATAATAAAAAAATAATAAAACAAAGCATGCAATCCGAACCAAACCACCGGTGTCCAAGAGTCTTAAAAAAATGCATCGCCCTATTTCTACTGATATTCGTAACTTGGGGTACAGCCCCCATCCGGAACATGGCATAACTCCAGTTGTTGAAACTTGTCTGAGCATTTATGGAAGTATAGGCCACTAACAGCACCGGTTAACTGGTTAAAACAAACGTAGTAGAACCCAGCAAAAGAGGCGCCTCTAATATCCTTGACCTTGGCATCAGGAACCAAGAATAATTCCTTCCACCTCATATAGAGAAACTCGTTGTCCAGATAGCCCTTATAGATGCCGTCGTTTGCTCTATCGTTTTCTGCGTTGAACCCAAGCCTACGCCAGCTGGGGAATCTCTCCCAGTGACGAACATCGTTCCGTGGAGCGGATCCCCACGACTCTCTATGGGTGTAGAAGGAGTAATGGGGTCCAACAATCTCGCCCTTGAAAAAAGTGGTGATCTCTGGGTGTGACTCCGTCAGGCCGTGGATGGTGAGAAACCCACAGAGATACGATGCCTCGAGATCTACATCCTTCAACTCTACACGCACCTCATACGTAGATCGACCAGACTGCTGAGATCCAATAAAACACGAGTTGGGTTTGAGGAACGATGAAGTTTTAGCTAGATACCTCTTTGTGAAGAAATCATGTATGTGCAAACTTTGGTCGGCCTTAGGAATACCGGGCGTGAGGGAAGAGGGAGTGTCTTCGTGTGATGTCGAAGTCGATGGGTTTGTGCTATCTACAGACTGTGAGTCCTTCCCTGACCGCTCTTGATCTCCTGAAAGCCCTGCTATGTCGTTTAGTTTATGCTGTATCCTGGCGTTCTGCGTGTCATCCTCAACGGCGAGACTTTGGCCGTGGATGTCCCTCCTTCCATATGCCTCTATATTTGGTGTTGGCATTATGCTCAGATCTAAATCGACAAGTCAATAAAAAACCTTAAAGCTCAACAAGAACAGCCAGCTTCTCTTCAAAAGAGAAAAAAATGTCTGATCGGCTATATCGGTTGGTGTTTGGTTGTAATCTGCAGCAGGTGCTATCTGTCAATCAGTCATGCGACTGCAGCTGAGAACGATAAGCAACAAAAACTGGGAATATTACTACTCAAAAGAATACAAAGGTAAGCAAATGGCAGAACAACCAAGGAGAGTAAAGGCACAACAAATAAAATATCACACAGTACATGTATCCTCGGAAGTATGCCAACCCTTGTGGAAAAGAGAACATAATCTCTCTGTACCAGCTGCCGGATTTGCTTCCTCTATTACAGCGCCGATAACATGCACGTTACTCTACCGCAGGCAATGACTGCCTGTACGCACCCCTCCCTATCTGTCATACCCCGGCTGGGGCTCAAAGGGCAACGACTGAGGCTCGAGTGATTCGATGCGTAGCGGCCGTTAGCCGTGTGCGCGTCTTCAGCTACAAGGCTCCGGCAGAAGGCCCTGGCAATGGTGACAGATCTGGGCAGAGCGTGGAGAGAGACAATGCAATAAGCACTGGGCAGGATGCTACCAGTGGGGTGGGATGCTACCAGTGGGGCGGGATGCTACCAGTGGGGTGGGATGCTACCAGTGGGGTGGTTGATACTCACTACGAGGAATACTGAATATCGAGATAGCAGTTGGATATTGGTAGGGAATATCAGAGGTTGTAATTATATGAGGCTGATAGACTGTTAGCCTAATATTGTAGTAAGCTGATAGACTGTTAAGCCGATAGACTACTAAGCTGATAGACTGTTAACCTAATAGAGTAGTAAGCTGATAGACTACTAAGTTGCTGTACTATTAAGCTGAGAGACCATTAGCCTGCTAGACTATTATCTGATAGGCTATTAATCTGATTGACTATTAAACCACCAGACTACTAATCTGATAGAATATTAAACCACCAGACTACTAATCTGCTAGACTGTGTCATAGTAAAAAGAGGGACTATTTCTGCTGTAGTTAAGAGTTAGCCAAGAGTTGGATTATCACCAGTTACAGTGTGTACACGACAACTTGGTGCACCTTGGCACCATCTGTGCATATCACATAGAGTAAGCGGTTGTCTGAAATGACTACAACTTTCCGACCTACATTGATAATATCGTAAAAAAACACTCACTTTTTGATTATCGTTTCTCTTAGTTATGGAAGTAATCCTCTTGATGATTCCTCCTCATGGTGTACCCCTGGATAATGTCGAACGATGCAGACTTCCTCCTCTTGTCGCGGTATCGGAGTTCAACTTATCGCATATGTCCCAACCTGGCATACGCATCCCGATATGGGATGACTAACATGTGGCCGTTGTGATGCGTCGTGCATCTGGTGGAAAATTAAATTTCAGTGGCCGGAGTCAAAACCCTTAAAGGTGCAAGTTTGATTTCGAGAGAAACTTGAGCTTGATTTGATGGATTTATTGTAGCTACAAGGAGAGCAGTTTGGTCTCTGTGTGTGTGTTCTCTGTGGTCAAGATTGTGGTTTCTCTAATTGACAGAGAACAACTGTAAGTGGGAGGTGAACACTGCAGGCTGTAACTACTGCATAGACAGTGGTGATAATACATTCCTCCGATATAGTAATCATCATATTCAGAAATGGCTGAAGAGGCCGATGTTGGCTTCTTGCTTGACAAGAGTACCAATGCCGAGGACCCAAACAGAGTAGTAAAGGATCTCTTTGCTGGTACCGTGGGTGGTATCGCCCAGGTGCTAAGTGGGCAGCCCTTTGATACCACCAAGGTTCGTTTGCAGTCAGCACCCGAAGGAACCTACAGTGGTGCGATGGATGTGGTTAGGAAATTGATCCGAAACGAGGGCCCGATGGGTTTTTACAAGGGTACCCTAACTCCGCTGGTTGGAGTCGGTGCCTGTGTTTCCATACAGTTTGGTGTCAATGAGTTCATGAAGAGGCTACTGCAGAATCCAGCCAATCCTTCTCAACCATTGACCTCCTTGCAGTACTATTTCAGTGGAGCCGCTGCTGGCCTTGCGAACGGTTTCATTGCATGCCCAATTGAACACATCAGAATCAGATTGCAGACACAGACCACGACTGTGAAACAGTTTGCGGGTCCAGTTGACTGCATCAAGCAGCTCTATCAAGCGAGAGGTGTGCCTGGTCTCTATAGAGGGTTCGGCCCAACTCAGATAAGGGAAGCCCACGGAATTGGTATCTACTTCCTAACTTTTGAAGCACTTGTTAAAAGAGACATGGCTGTCAACAACATTGAGAGGAAGGATATCCCAGGATTAAGATTGTGTGGATATGGTGCCGCTGCTGGTTATGCCCTTTGGTTCACCTGTTATCCAATCGATGTCATAAAGTCAAAGATGCAGACGGACAACTTCAAGACTCCAAATTTCAAGACGGGTGCAGCTGTGGCCAAGAACATACTTGCTACAACTGGTGTGAAGGGTTTCTTCAGAGGCTTTGTTCCAACGCTGTTGAGAGCAGCTCCTGCCAATGCTGTCACCTTCTACGCCTTTGAACTTACAATGAGATTATTGGGTTGAAGGTATATATATAAAGAGCAGCCACGCCAATGTACATATTAACACTAGCGCGGGTGTACCACATAGATAAAATGCCGAAAGAATATATTAATATTATTTATTACCCAAGCTTCTATAAAACCAGATTGGTTATTACGAGTGGTGAATAACCAAAAGTGTCAGTTCATCACTCTTCACCACAGCCCAGTGGAGAGAAATCTCGAAACAAACTCTCCCCTCTGCTGCTGGTTGGTATTGTCCTCTTCCAGTCTCCTCAAGAGATAATCCACTTCAACCTTTTTTGTGAGTGGAATGATGAACTCTTTGTAGATCTGGACGATAAGTTCTGGTTTCACTTTGCTCTGTGGCTTTTGAGAATATTTCATGGTGGGGTCGACACCGTACGTTCTGCCCTTCTCCAAGAGCCTTTGCAGGATCTTCTCTTCAACTGCACTATTGGTTATGGCATCTTCAATTCCCTTGACATCATTGGCACGTATGAGGTTAGTGAATCTGGCCATCTCGCTCTTGAATTTGGCCTCGGCAACAAACTTGCCAAAGTGGATTCTCCTAGAGAGTGCCTGAAGACATTCGATATCTGCGGTGCAGGCACTCCCGAGGTTTTCTGGCTGCTCGCCCTTTCCAGCACTGATGAGTGGAACGATGCTACCGATGTACAGGCTCTTGATTTCGTCGTTGACGTTAATCTCGTCAGAATAGGAGGCTAGGATGGGTGGGTAGTTAAGTGGGGGTAAGAAAGATGCCAGCAATTCGTTGGGGAAGAATGGCACTTCATCTGGCGATTCATATCTTCTAATCTGTGAATGTGCTTTCTCAAGTTGGATGAGTGTCCAGTCAAGGAATGAGCCTTCAAAGTTAGGAATTGGGAATGTGTGTGGGCTGTATACAGAAGGTGACTCATAGAACTGCGACCTCTCAATGAAGTTGAAGACAATAGTGTCTTCCATACGCACAAGTGCTTCTCTGATGTTGGGTAAGTGCAGAACGGTCTCTGGCTTGAGGAAATCCATGTTGAATATGGGTGTTTGGGGAGATGACAATCTATAGTGTGCGTATCCACAGTGATGAAAGCAAAGTTGAAATTATCCAGTTGAGTAAGTAAGCAACGAATAAAGAATAGATCCCACTATATCGAATTGCACCGTTTCCTTTCAAGCAGAAGACGAATTCAATACAAGCTTGTAAACTGCAACTTTGCAACAACACAGTACTGCAACAACACAGTATTGAGAGGAAAGGTGGGCAACTGATAACCGCGCTAGTAATTAGAACGGAAACTGTCCCAGCACCCTCCACCGTAGTGCCTACAAAGCATGCACTCAGTGAGTGGCCCAGCCTATTTTCTGTGTGAGATGATTCACTGTGCATATCGGCGCCAAACAAAGAACAGGGACAGTTGCCCTAAGGGCAGAAGCACCCAGTATCTGCCATAAAGCAAGGCATCTGGCTTGTGAGGGCAGACGAGGGCTCGATAACGGACGGTTGGAGGTTAGTTTGCGCATAACCTCTTGGCCTGATATGGTAACTGCAGGCTCTTTTACGGTCGTCCTGATAAGAAAAAGGTAGAGAAGCATCAAGGTGGCAGGAGGGTGAGCGGTGATGGCATGAGAGAGGGCAAGAAAGGTGCAACCGGAGAAGTTTATTCTACGAGTAAATGATGTACATCATGCAAATGCGGCAATAGAGCATGTTGGTCGAACACAGACCGACGCATTGCCAGTGAGGCTAACCAGAAAGGCTGACAAGCGAGACTCAGAAGCGAGGTTGACAAGCGAAGCTACCCAGTGTTGCAGAGGAGGGTCAAGATTGTATATGCCTGGCTTTGCCCTGAGCCTGTAAGTACAACCGTAGTGTAGAGATGTAGGCTTTAAATGTAGAGAGACAGCGTCTTCCTAAATGCCTATATGAAGGATACCAGCAGGTGTGTATGCAGGCATGGTATCCCAAAGTAATCGCCATACAAACAGCTGCTTGCTTTCAGGTTTGAGTGAATTGATGGCTTGAAAATGCCCTATTTCCCCTTTCACACAGAGCGGCACAGTGATTTTTAAATTGAGTAATTGGAATCAATCCTGCTACCTGGATATCTGAAAAGTAAGCAGACTCTTTGATAGTCGGATGAGAGCTCCCGCAGACCATCCTCCTTCAGATATATTAGATGCATCTAGATGCATTGCAGTGCAGCCGATAACGATCATCTTTGGGTAGCCAGGGCCCCCAGGCGCTCTTTTTTGATATTGATAACCGAAAGGGTTATGAGATTAGATCATGAAAATGAACAGAAAATAACTGGTGAAATAAATGATCTCTTCTTACCACGTCATAGACTTGTCAAAATCTTTAGATGAATATATTTGCTATACAGATAACCTAACCCATTGTCCGTTGCCCATTGTCCGTTGCTCATTGCCTATCGCCCATTGTCCGTTGCTCATTGCTCATTGCCCATTGCCCGTTGTGCTGTGCGTTCAGATGGCAAATAAAATATAAAAAAATGCATATATTTCCCTCTCTATGCCTGTGTGTCTGTATTTCCATGTGTCTGTGTTTGTGTTTTTGAATCCACCAGCACCAAGTTCCTTGGCTGCTTGTCCGACTCCTCTTGACCCGTCTCAAGTGCATTCAAATACAGAGAGAGACGCCTCCACCACAAAAACCTATTGATTCTATCATGTTTCTCAGTGTCAAATCCATAGTTCTCATGAGCATCATTAAGATCAATTTCACTCTTTCTGTGAATCTTCCTAACACCTTCAAGAAACCGTTCCTGTCTATCTCCATCCAGGATATACATAAGCTGCAATACAGTATAGACAACTAAGAAGGCAATCACACCCCAGAGTATTTGATATTTGTTCTCTTCAAACTGCTGGCGCTGGGATTTGCTATTGCGCAAGTTCTGAAAGTCCTCCCAGGTTCCAGCATAATAGTACCTGTAGTCCTCGTAGTGGCCTCTGTCAAACGCCGAATGTCGTGGTGGAGTGTATGCCGTGCTAGACGAATGATAATGAGGAGGTGCTCGACCCGATAAGTCAACAGTTGAATACCAGCCCATTCTGTGATTATCATACAGAGAACGCTTATTTGGATCCTTCAACAGCTGGTATGCCGAAAGCACCTTTTTAAATCGCTCATCCTTGGCTGGTTTCAGGCTCTCGTCTTTCTGTTCTAACAACCACGAGGAGTCAGGATGGTACAGCTTTGCAAGCTTGTAAAACCTGCTTTTCAGCCCAACCGGCTCATACTGTAATGCACTGGGGTATCCCAGAACTTGGTACGGTGAGGCATCGATTGATGGGGGCCACAAACGCAGAAGATTTCTCATCTCCTCATCCTCAACGGCATTCCCAACGTTGTGGTGGTGTTCGTGATGGTGATGATGGCCTTCGGAGTTAGAGTCGGAGGCTGTATGGGCGAGCGCAACTACCTCCCACTGCCCAATGGGATTCGGCAGCAAGGACGGTATTGAACGGTTTGAATTCCTTGGATAACAATTCCGCACCAACGGCCCCACCATTGAACGCATGGGATATATCCCAAACCCTCCAATCCCACCACCGGTCATAAACCCTGACGTTATGCGTGACGATATGCGTGAAGAAAGCATCGCTCCGGTGTTTGCCCAATGATAGAAAAGATTATCACTCTTCTGACACCTGCGAGTAATGGGTAATGTGGAGACATGTGCTCATTCACGCTGAGCTACAACAGTGATGAAACGGCACGTGAGAGAATAAAGAAGTGAGTTCCTATACTCTGAAACGGTGTGAAACTGGCGGAATTGCGTGGAACAAACAAGTAAAGTGTATCAACCCTGCTCTCCCCCCTCATATCTGATCCCTGACGTCCGCCTAAACAGTTTAGGTGCTTGGTCGCTAACACGGGCCGAATGAAGAATGCAAAAAGTGTGGCTGATGCTCCCTGAACTAAGTTTAAACTTCCGAAGCAAACAACCTGTATGGATTGTTTATCCGTACGACTTCAATAAATCCAATGTCTGTATCCGCTGTGTACACTCACATCCCTATGAGCAAAGGCCTCACTCCCCTTATAGACACACAGCTCCGCTTAACTATCTGCCCCATCGCGTGCCCATCGCTGCCTGCCCCCACCACTTCTCCTTGCTAGGGGCTCCCAGACGGCAGATGGATGGTAGCCACTGATAAGCAAACCCCGAGCGGTAGCAAGACGGGATAGTGGGTGGTTGTGACGGCCCCACGGATCGGAACTGTTTCCTGGCGACTTTATTGGATCACGGCCAACTACTTCTCCTAGAGTCCTTAGAGCATGAATGGTGTTGTGAGTTTATCTGTGTAGTTTCGTTTACGTTGATCGACCAAATATGTAAGGGATAATGTTATGTATGTCCATAATGTGCAGAAGATGAGCGTACGACAGATGATGAGAGTTGTTTGAGACAGGATAGTGAGAGAGGACAGTGAGACAGGATAGTGAGACAGACGAGTGAGACAGATGGGATGAATGAGGAGGATCAACGGAGGAAGGAGATCAACGGTACCGGTGACGATTAAGCCCCGTAGACGAACCAATATTCGCGATGAGGTTAGCACTCAATTGTCAAACCTTCCAAATCCTACCATATAAAAAATCCTGCAACAGTCAAGTATTTCCGTTTGATATATCAAACGGCATGCTCACTATGGTACAATGCGGGGCAGTAAACCACAATTCAGAAAATATATACAGTAGATTGACTCTTTTCAATTCTTTTTTTTGGGAAAACCAGCATATTCATGCAAAACTATACAAACAGCAACGACTTACTGAGGAACTATAAACATAAAAAAAAATCCCGCTAACTACATGCTCTATGATGAGAATCTTCTAAATCTAAGAAAATGCTGTAAATCTAGATTCCAGTTGGCTTAACACCCATATTGTTGATGTTTCTGTACATCTTGACACCGTTGTCACCCTCCACAAACTGGCACATTCTACTCGATTTCCACAGAGACACCCACATGTTCTCGTCGGTGTGTCTGTAGTGTTCACCCATAACCTTCTTGATGGCTTCAGTACCCTTTCTTCCGTTGTAGAATGGGATTCTGGAGCAGAAGTGGTGAAGAACATGGGTCTCGATAATGTCATGAAGCATGTGCTGACCAACGAAACCAAACTCTCTGTCTATGGTGGCCGCGGCACCTCTGGCAAAGTTCCACTGCTCAGCTTCATAGTGTGGCATAGTTGGGTCAGTGTGCTGCAAGTAGGTGATGAAAACCAGCCAGTGGTTAGTGAGTACATATGGCACAAACCAGTTGATAAAAAGGTTCCAGCCTCCAAATTTCTGGTACCAGAAGTAGAGGACTACAGATTGGGTGATGATACCAAGATCGGACAGGACAATGAACCAGTAGTCTCTCTTCTCAAAGATAGGGGCAGAAGGATTGAAGTGGTTCACTGCAAGCTTGGAATGCTCTGGGTACTCCTGACCAGTAACATTGGTTGTGAGATAGCAGAGCCATCCGCCAAGCTGCTGCAGGACAAGGGTGTAAAGGGTGTAGATTGGGGCATCCTCTGCAATCTCAGCGATGCTTGAAGCACCTCTGGACTCAGCGAATCCCTGGGGACCCTTTGGCACAAACACGGTGTCTCTGGTAAGGTGGTTGGTGGCCTTGTGGTGCTTACCATGACTGTACTTCCATGAAAAGTATGGAACCATCAAGTAGGAGTGGAGCACCCATCCAACGGTGTCATTAACCCAACCATAGTCGGAAAAGGCCTGGTGGCCACACTCGTGAGCCATAACCCACTGTCCAGTGTAAGCGAAGGAAAGTATCACGCCGTATACAGCCCAAAGCGCGAATCTAACAGCACTGTATGGTACAAGTGGGATGTAGTTGTTGGCGATGTAGCCAGTGACGAGCATCGTCAAGATGTCTCTAAAGACATAAGAAAAAGACTTGACAAGGTCTCTCTTGTAACACTCCTGTGGGATGGCACTGAGAATGTCCTTTATGGTGAAATCAGGCACATTGAAGGTGTTACCATTAGTGTCAACAGCAACGAGGTTCTCAGTTTGGGCAAAGGAGCCAATGTTCCCAGCTCTCTTTGTGACCTTAGCATTGCCACGTCTGGCGGTGTTTCCCCCAGTGACTGTAACAGAAGACATGATGTTTATAGAGGGTCTCGACAACTGGTGGAGGCTCCCTGTTCAAAGAAGTGACACAATCTGCTGATCGGGAAATACCTTCTTTCTTATACTACTGAAAGTCTTAACAGGGAAGAGAAAGGGGGGAGAAGGGAAGGAAAGAAGGAAGCAAAGGCCCAGAACTGACAGGAAGGGCTGAGACAAAGCAGAGAGAGATCGAGACACCTTCTGACGGATAAGGGATGCACACGTAGTTAGCGCAACGGACCAGAGCCAGTAGTAATAGGTAAATTCAAATGAGTCTCCGGCTGGCAGAAAAAGAAAAAGTGAACCGATGGCAGATTCCCTAAGGCGCATATGTTGGGCCGTTGTTGGAGGTAGGCACCAAATAACGTGTCTTCATGCAGGAGGCATGATTGGCTCGGTTGCTGCCTGGAGCAAGAGAAAATGCAGGGTAATGTAATATTAATTTTTGCAAAAAAGAAAAAGCCAATCTTTGGATCAGTCTACATACATCTCGTGTGAGATGCTATTGGAGTGAAATATCGAAGTCGGAATTTGGTTGTGAATCGTTCCTCCTACGAAACAGCTATCTTCTTTAACTCACAGATGATCCAACACATTTCAGGGTACCAGCTGTGCGTACTGCAGTAACAGTGAAAAGGGTACTTGTTTTCTGTACTGCCACACAGGAGAGTTCCGGGCAGCAGCCAAATTTATTTCCACTTGCATAATTGCGCTGTTGATTCACTTGTGCGGTTGCACCGAGAAGCCGAGCAGAGTCTGGTTGCTTTCTGTAGTTTCACGCCGGGTTCGCGTCATATTGTTTTGAAGTTCCAATAAATAATACGGCGTAAATCGTAAATATATTTCCCACAAGTTTTTTTGGTTTGGCTACCGCTGATGGATAGCCTTTCACTGTATGAATTAACTATCGGCTTACGTACAGGTGTGAGCGCCGCTCCACAGGAACGAGCAGCTAGCTGCCCAACGAGTATGGTACTTCCCAAACGAGAAGTTTACGGGATTAAGGATATGCAGGCAGATCTACGCAGTAGTAGTAGTGGTAGTAGTAGCCCTAGGAATAACGCCAGCTCCCGAATTACACCAGGAGAAGTACGTGGATCATTAGAATGTGGGGGTCATGTCATGTCGATCTATAAATAAGATTGATCCATTGAAAGAAACTAAAAAGATTGGTGGAATAGGTTGTACCCTTTATGTAGATGGATGCCACTTTGTGAGAGCCAGAACACATAGCGCCGAAAAAAATACGGTTAAAAAACGCTTTACGTGTGTGGCACAACCCAACAAATAAGATCTCTCTGAGCTCCTTGGAAATGCGTAGAGACGCAAAATGCTTATGTGGCACAACCAAGTTGTGGTGTTCCTCCCTACGCACAGAAACATAGGAAGCAGAAACCCTTGACTAGCTAGAACTGTGCTTACGTAGTTCTTCTCCTCTTAGGTTTCAGGCTAGGTAGGATAAGCTAGCTACACGCATATATATGCGTATGGCTCAGTTTAAAACGTCCACCACACCACACCATACCTTCCTCATACTTTTACAAAAGTTGTAGAATTCTTGAATCTCGTTGACATTATTCTCTGGAGCTTAAATCATACCTTCGTCATGAGACATTGTGTTCCCAACGAATGTGCCAGCACTATTTTCCTGCTTTTTGCTAAATACAATTTGCGAAGTACTTAATAGAGATAGGTACCTGTCGGGCGTCTCTAAGGCGCCTGTTAGGCACTTGTTAGGCATTTGTTCGGCACTCGTTAACAGCCTAAAGCTGTGATGAAAACTGATGAATACACGCAACCAACCTGTTGTGTGCTGCCAGAAGTCACCCTCCATTTATCTCTCTTTCTCTTTGCGGTTCATAAGAGTCGTCCTTCACCCAACTTCAGTTGAACTCATCCAATAGCCACCTCAAGTGCACTTGGCCTCCCCCCCTTCCCGATGGTGAGGTCGACGCCTGCAAAATTGCCACAGCTCACAAGCAATAAGGGAGATGTAACAAGTGATTATTCATTGCAAAACTGAACTAATATGTATATGAACTTCAGATTAAAAGAAGGTTGATTTATTGGATTTTTTTTGTTGTTATTGAGGTTCAGAGAGTTTTTTTTTGTCACTTGACCGTGAAAGCTGTGTAGCATTGTTTGGAATTGGAAGAATAGGTCCAAGCAGCACCATTGTCTACCATCAATAGCATAGTGTGAGTGGTATTGAGCACTACAGCAATCTATCATACTATATATTGTAGGTATTTGGAAATATACACAACGAAATTGGTAAAGCCATAAAAAAGATTTCAACTGTCAAAATAACGGAAGGTTGTACGTCTATCGCATCGAAGCATCGCATCACAGTGCATCACATTAACAACTCCCAACAAAAAGCTCGCAACGAACCGGCCGCGACAAAAAACACACACCAGCAACATATTCAACAACTAATATTAGTCTACCACACTGCTGTTGTGAAAACAGATCACATTTATTGCACATTTATATATCTCACACAAAATGACCTCAGAACAAGTTGGAGCTGATTACTCCAACAGTTTAGCTGACCTCACATTCAATTCCAGACCAATCATCACAAACTTAACTGTCATAGCACAGGAAAACGTGGCAGCAGCTGAGGCTATAGTCAAAGCTGTAGAGAATAGGATAAACAAAGTAAGTATACAATTTTTTAAAAACAGACATTTGGAGATTGATATTTTCCGTTTGATGTTTGTATTGATTGTGCGGTTACAGGATAACAAGCAAAAAAATTGCATTCCATCTTGGTCGACAACCGTACAATACACACACTGAGATGCGACATTTGAATGGAATTGCTGTGCTGGGGATGTTCATTCATTGGGTATTTTTTTCTGGGAATGTCTCAACAAGGCAATAATAATGACGCATTATAACATCTCCATCTCAAGGGATGACGATGCATCGTTCTATGATCACTCATCATATTCTCCATCAAGGTGTCTCTTCAGGAGAGGAAAAATACAATATAGACAAGAATGATATATTTCTTATAATGTAATGCTCAGTAGGCGTAATGTCATTGTCAGCTGCCCTCGAAGTAACAAACACCTCACACATTCCTTCGTATGTTGGTAATATGAATGACGTTTTAGAGTATTTCCAAAGGCACTCTGGTTTGAACTGGTAATCATCTCTTTCCCAGATGCATTTGAAGGTATCTTTTACTTGTTTCTACATTTTGTCTTTGATTTCCTGGGTGAACACCCCCTTGGACGTTTTAAACAAGTGTAAATGAATTACCATTCTGGGCTAGAAAGATTAATAATGGGAAATCTCTTTTCGTCGTATTTTGTTGCCACAAAGCACTGCAGTACACAAGCGTTCTCCGGAAAAATATTCCATCTCTAACATATTTCAAATATATATCTCGCTACTAACACTAATTCAAGGCTCCTCCTCCTCAAAAACTCTTCGTTCTATACCTCTTGGATTCTATCTGCAAAAATGTAGGAGCCCCTTATACCGTTCTTTTCGGCCAAAATCTCGTACGGACATTCACAGAGTCATATGTTCTGGTGAATGACGAAATCAGAAAGAAGTTTATAGCTCTCTTCCACACTTGGAAAGTGCCTATGCCTGGTACGGGACTCCCATTGTTTCCCAAGGAGAGAATAGAGCAGATAGAAGCATTCCTCATCAAGGCGACAGCTCGTAGTAGGGCAGCAAACTCACCAGTTCCGTTGAATGCGCCAGGACTGGTCAAAGAAATTGACGATCTGACACAATTGGTAGCTAAGAGACTCCTCAGGACACCCAACGATATCAAGGCAAAAGATAGAGCCAATGTTCTCTCTGATCTTAAGAAGATTCTATCTACACAAAAGATCGGTCATCAACAACTAGCTATTGTACATGCTCAACTGGAGAGTATACGTAAAGATGAAATAGAAAAGATATCTGCTTATCAAGCGGAATTGCAGAAGCGGTTGTTGGCTTCTTCAAATAATATTAATGCGAACAGTAACAATAACAATAACAACCCTGGTTTTGGTAATGGGGGTAACATGGAACAGCCTGCCTTTGGTGGCTTCAGTGGAGCACAATCCCTGGGTCCACCGCCTCAGATTAATCAAGTGGGTACTGGCAACTCCGTGAAGCCATATGTATCTCCGGTACGTGCGCACAGGGAATTGACCCCTCAGGTTGACCTGACAAGCCTACAGAGCTTGGCAGGACTGCTTCGGCCTGACACAGGTGGGAACAGTTTTGGTAACTTCCAGCAGCCACAACAACAACAACAACAGCCTGCTCCAACGCAAGCTCCTTCGTCCAGTGGGGTTCCTTCCCAAGCTAAAGACGTTTCCTCTATCTTGGCATCTCTATCGCAGTCTGGTGTTCTTCAGAAATTGGGTATTCAGCAGCCAAAGAGTCCCCAATATGCACAGAATGTAACTCCGGCCCAGCCAATGAAACCTTTGGTCAACCTACCTTCTGCTGGTGTATTGGAGGGACTTTTGAATCTCGACAAGAGGGGCAATTCTCTCCTATCGACTGTTACGTCCACTCTCCCTTCAAACGGTAATCTATCCGGGTCTAGCAGGGTTCCTGGTAAGGAAAGCACTGATATCAACACAATATTTTTCAACATTGAGCTCACACAGTCATTCATCAATAACCATAAGCCTACTTCAGAAGAGATAAATCTGCTTTTTGGTGCAAAACCCAACCAATGCAGTAGTTGTTCAAAGAGATTTGACAATACTCCAGATGGGTCTCGTGAAAAGAGTCTTCATCTGGACTGGCATTTTAGGACCAATAAGAGGCTGAAGGGAGATCCTTCTACGGGCCGTGTTATCCAATCCAAAGCATACTATCCGGATGATTTTGAATGGATTTCATTCAAGGAGAGTGAGATATTGGGTGGAACTGAAGAAGAGGACTTTTCCGTAAAGAAGATTAAGAATGAACCAGCAGAGGATGCCTCCAAGAGGTATGTGATTGTTCCTAGCGATTCAACTGATATGACTGCTACTTGTGGTATATGTAGGGAGAAGCTCGTTGGGGCTTTTGATGATGATCTCGGTGAATGGGTTTGGAACAATGCAATTAGCATCAAGGATAAAGACTCTGGCAGAGAAAGGATCTATCATTATACTTGCTACCAGGAAACAAGAGGTGTCAAGAGGGATAGGTCCCCAGAAAGGTAACAAGTCTCTTAGCGTATATGGTTTAGGTAGTAATTTAATTGAACTTCATCATTTAGGCTCATTAATATGAATGTATTGTAGTTCATTATGTATGGCTGAATGACTCAAAGTCTCTTTGCTATTGCTGTGAGAAAGGGAGCTAACAGAGTCTTACACCAGTGCAGAATTGGTCACGTTTACTTTTGCTCTCAAGCGTATACGCTTTGAGCGACATCCATATGTGTGGGTTGCCTGTTGGGACCCAACGGAACTGTTTTGCATCCAGCTACTTGCCCAATCAGAAGTGTGTCAGTGAGGCATATACCCAACACCTTATTGATGGTCGATCGATACCAGAGCCTGTAGTCCGCACTCTTTGCGAGAGCCTTCTTCATGATGCTGCCACAATACGGCTAACAAGGCTCACCTCGTAGGCTTTTGCAATTGTTCGATACACATTTATAAAACTCTCTTGCGGAGAATATAAACTGCAAATATAACAAGGCGCCAGCCTTGCATTTTTAGTGCCTTGACTACGATATGCATATTCCTATGCACCTGAATCACCTGCACCTGAATCATGTGCTTAGTCTACCGGCGAGCACCCTAAGCCTTTTTTTCTTATGAACGGATAAATGAGAACTTAGTGGCTGAATGAATGGAAAATTGTATGTACATTGGTGCATAGCTAAAAATCCCTCGTCGACGTTATGCAAAACGAATCATCCTTCTCTTCCCTCCTTCTCGAAGAAAAGAAAACTTGCACACACCCGCTGAGGGATCATCGGTGTGGTAGGCACTTGTAACAGACACCAACTTGCCACAATACTCTGACACCAAGAAACAATTGATTAAATTAAAGAATTCTTGCGTATTTCTATAAATCAGTGTTCTTCATGCGCTCTAGATATCCATGGTCGGCCCGAGTTTCCGCCGCACTTATTCCTCGATATGACTCCGATGAGGCGTAGTGATTCAAGTAAACCATACCGAATTTGGAAGGGACTACTGCAGGTGGGAGGCTTGGAAAGTAAAAAAAAGCCGGTACTATGAGTAACATTTGACATTTCCAACGGAGCAATGTAGCGATCAGTTAGGGTTCGCTAATCTATGTGCTAGGTAATATTGTAGGGTTACATTGCTGCATATAATCAGAGTGGTGTCCCCAACATTTCGTACATAGGGAGTTCGAAGAGAAAAATATAAATACGTCGGGTCTGGACCCCTTTTCCTCCCAGTTTGTTTCGGAATATCACATTCTGTTGAGCTTCCAATGTCAGACCTACAACGCTCACAAACCACTGACACAATGGTTTCCTCAGGAAAGGAAACAGAGAATATTGAGGACTCTCAGATAGTGGACATAGAATCCACTTTTCAGGGCCCCTCGCCCAAAGCACTTGATAAACTGTATCGACACCTGGACTATCGGATTATCCCAGCGCTGTGGTGTCTGTACTTTTTGACATCATTTGGATCATCTGCTTATGGAAACACACTCACAATGAATTTTGCACAAGGACACTCACTCTCCCAGAGTCTCAACCTCTCTTCTCATGACACAGCCACTGCATCTGCTCTCTTCTACGTTGGATATATCATCTTTGATGTTCCAATGAACTTGGTGATGACCAAGGTATCTCCCCAGGTGTGGTTGAGTCGTATATTGATGACTGTTGGACTTGTTTACACATGCTACACCGCACTTCACAACTCCAAAGGTATTGTGGCTATCCGCTTCATCAGTGGTGTCTGTGACGCTGGTACTTGGCCAGGTATGTCATACTATATTTCATTATGGTATCCTAATCACCGTAGCGCCAGGCGTATTGGATACTACTTCACAGCTGCCCAAATATCTGCTGCTGTGGCTGGTCTCGTTTCAGCAGGGTTCCAGAAGATGGATATGGTGAGAGGCTACGAAGGATGGAAATGGATGTTCCTCATCTATGGGCTCATCACAGTGGCAGTTGGTATCTCCCTCCTGTGGTGGCTACCGGACAGACCCAGTTACCTAAAGAAGAATGGAGGCTCTTTTGAATCCAAGATCTTCTCTAAGCTGCCATCCTTTATTACCGCTCAAACTGAACCATTGGGCCCAGAGGAGAGAGCCTTGCACAAACAGGACATGCTCCATAGATACCAGAACCTGGAGTGGACCTTCTTTGACTTGTGGAATGTCTTCCGTGACCCAAGACTGTGGCCTCTTATTTTCATGTACCTTGGAGTTGTGGGAGCAGGTTTTGGTCTTGCTGTGTTTGGTACCACCATCATCATGGTTAACAATCCCTCCCTGAGCGGTATTGATGTCTCTCTGCTCTATGCTCCAATCTGGCTCTTTGACCTTGGTGGTATCATCCTTATTACCCCTTTCTCTGACAAGTACAAGAAGCTGAGGCCGGTTTTCTTCTCATTCTCCACTCTCATTATCATTGTTGGAATGTTGGTCACTACCTATGCTCATGGCTCATGGAACAAGTACGCAGGCCTGCTTGTTGCTGGCTTTGGGCTTGGTCCAACTGTCCCTATTGTGATGGCATGGGCTACCGAGATATTTGCTCCCATCCATGGAGATGTTGGGTGTGCTGTGTCCGCCGCCCTTGTCTCTGGTCTTGGCAACTTGGGCTCTGTCATTGCGACGTATGCTCTCTACACTGGATGGCCCGCTGATGCCAAAAGACTCTACGAATACAGTAACATGATGCTTGTGCTCATGCTCGGCGTCAGTATCGTTGCTTCCGGGGTCTGTGTATTACTCAGATGGTACCTCGGGGACTACGAGACTAAGATTGAAGTGGACGATGATGATTTCGTAGTGGAGGAGTAGACATGTGGCAAAGATATCGTGAACCAGGACGATCTTCAAAGGCGTGGCTTATGTTTAATGACTAATAGATATGCTGGTGTGTGATTACACTACTTTTAATATGACTAAAATCTTGTTTGTGCACATATATTTTTTTGTTTACACTACTTTGATAACCTTACAGTTGCTCGACGCTGACAGAGTCACCACCCTTAGCACTACTCTTCAGAATAGCGTCGACAATTGCAAGGTGGTGGAAGCATACCTCTGGGGTAGAGAGAATACCACTGAAGTCCTTCTTCTGGATGGCTTCACCGAATACTTCAAATTCCCTCACCGTTGAGAGGTACTCATCATCCAGCTCGTATACCTCAGTGGCCGAAGCGGATTCTGCTGTGAGTCCACCGTATCTGGTGGTGATGGTGGGCTTCTTACCTGGAGTGAAGTCGAAGTACACAGAACCGTTGTCACCCAAGATCTGAAAGAAGCAGTTCTTTGGTGTATTACCAAAAACGGAGCCGTATGTAAAAGTACCAAATACACCACCCTCGGTTTGGAAGAGAGAGTAGGCAATGTCGTCTGTGCCACTGAGCTCCCTCACTTGCTTTGTAAGGGCGGACACCTTAGAGACAGGGCCAAGCACAGCGGTCAACAGAGCCAGCTGATGAACACCTCCATCACTGAGGTAGCCACCGATATGCTCTGGCTTCAATCTCCATGTTGTGGCGAGGTACTTGTTGTTGAAGTTGAAGCCACCAGTGGAGGAGTAGGTAAAGGAGGCAATGTTTCCAATCTTGGTGAGCTTCTCTTTGATGATGTCAATGGACTTGTAGTATGCCCACTGTTCCAGGATCATAACCTGGGTGTGCTTGGCCTCCTTGGCATATTCAACGAGTTCTCTAGCGCCTGCAAGATTAGCAGCAATTGGCTTCTCAAGGCAAATATGCTTTCCAGCAGCAACGGCACGCCTCACTACATCAGGGTTGTATTGAACAGGCAAAAGGGCATCGACAACATCAACATCTGGATCGGCAAATACCTCATCAAGGGACTCGTACACCTTGTCCTTTGAGATACCAGCCTTCTCAGCAAACCCGTGTGCTTTAGAGACAGTTCTGTTGTAGCAAGAGTAAGGCTCAAACAGCTTGGGGAGCTTCTCAAAAGATGGCAAATGAGCGTGAGAGGCAAAGATACCAGTACCGACAACGGCTACTTTAAGAGGTCTGTCAGACATGATGCTTGAGTTGAGAGAGTATATATATATATGTGTGTGTGTGTGTGACGCGGGGTCAAGGGCAAAGAATAGGTGTTACCTAAAGATCAACTCACAGTTCCAAACACAAACTTTCGACTCTCAAGTTGTTCAGTTAGGTCAATGAGATCAGATTAGGAAACATAGATGTATGGGTATATATAGCAAGATGGGGGCATCTTGCCCCGGAGAGGGGTTCGTGGAGGGTGTGGAGGGTATGGCTGGCATCTGTCCGGCATGGAAGTAGTGACGGACTCGATATGCAGGAGACACAGTGAAAAACAGTGGGAGCGGAGAAACTGTATGCAGTGGTGCAGCAGGGAGAATGACACGATGTCCACGAGGTTAAGAAAGGAGAGGAAGAAAGCCAGGGGGAAATTCCGTGGGGGAGATTCCGTGGGGGAAACTCCGTGGGGGAGATTCCAAGGGGGAGATTCCAAGGGGGAGATTCCAAGGGGGAGAGCGTGCAGGAGAAGTGTAGCGTAAGAACAATTGACAAATTGACGCTATTACAATAATTATTATTTTTCGTATGTATTTCTGCGAATGTAGCAACACATAGAAGATCACAACATTGCAACCTATTGGTTGTTGAAAATAACTTGTAGGCACAGCATGATGAAAAGTTTGTTATGCAACCCGCTCACAACCCGCTCACGTTATGTACCTCTGCATGGGGATAATCCTCTAGGCAAGCATAGCACGTAAAGGGAAATCCTCCCGTACTAGCAGAGAGGGTCTCCCCACTATTTAACCGTGTGATGCTTACTGCTTTCTGTATACAAGGTTAAGCAGAAAGCCTTCACAGATGTATGCTGTGCCTTTCATACGGCTCTCCAAGCAGGGGATACTTGCAGAGGCATACTGCTACTTTTATGGTTACTCTTACGGTTACGGTTACTAGTTGGCCGTGGTGATATGGCAGCAGAGCGATAAGGAAAGGTGAGATGCAGAGGAATATAGGCAAGATAAAGGAATGTATTTTGTAGTTATCGACTGGGATGGTCGTACGTTTAATCGGACTAGCTGATGGACATCTCTTTGAAGACTGTTTTGTAAGTCACTGACATCGAGCGTATATTCTCTGCATATAACATTTGAGCTTTTATGAGCTCTTGCCATCTAAGATCCACGCCAATCGCACGTCACCACATATTTCTGCATGATGGCAGTTCTCAGGCAACTGACCCCAGAACAACTCTCATTATTCCAAAGGGAGGGGTGTCTGGCACTACCGGGGTTCCTCACTCCAGAGCAGGTGGGAAGTCTTGTAAATGAAACGGACGAATTGCTGGCCAACATGGATATCACAGAAAACCCCACAAAGTTCTCCACAGCAGAGGATGAGGAAAGCCATGTGGGGAATGACTATTTTTTGGACAGCAGTAATAGAATACATTTCTTCTTTGAAGTTGATGCATTTGACAAGCAGACGGGTAAGCTTTTGAAGCCTGCTAACCGCGCCATTAATAAAATTGGCCATGGCCTCCATTTCCTTAATGAGAAATTTGAAGCCGTCACAGTCAACGATAAGATCAAAGGAATTGCATACGATCTTGGATTCAGTGACCCTCGCGTCTTGCAGTCGATGCTGATCCTTAAGCAGCCTGAGATTGGCGGGAAAGTTCCTTCTCATCAGGATGGCGAATTTCTATACACAGAGCCACAATCGTGTATTGGATTTTGGTTTGCCCTTGAAGACTGTACGCTTCAAAATGGATGCCTTAGCTATATCCCAGGTTCTCATAAAGAGTTCCCAATAAGAAAGAGGTTCATTAAAGATATAGAAAAGGGAGTTGGAACAAAGTTTGTTAGCCCAGTGGATTTGACAAACTACACGGAAGACACATCCAGTGAGGAATATCTCCTTAAGAATGACGAGTCCAAGTTCAAGAATGTGGAAATACCAGCTGGCACACTTGTATTGATTCATAACAGTGTGGTGCACAAATCGGAAAGGAACACGTCTGGTAAATCGCGGTATGCCTACACTTTCCACGTGATTGAGGGCAACTCCACATACGATGAGTTGAATTGGCTGCAATTGCCTCCAGTGAGCGAAACTGGGGGTGTAACATATGGAACAAAGAATATTACCAAATTATAGATTATACCATACATACTGTGCTCAATAAAATTGCATATTCTGGTTACTGTACAGTTATATCATCCTAGACCTGCTAGTGCTGTTTCCATCATACGTACAAATCCTCTTCCTCGCGTACTATTCTGTTCACCACTTTATCTTCACTCTTTGCATATTCAACGGGATGAAGATCCTTCATTGTTTTTGTCACTTTGAAGGCCAATCGCTCAGCTCTTGAAAGGTTTTTAGCCAGTTCCGGTAACACCACCTTCTTCATCCTTTCATATAGAGCAATGTGCTCCTCTAGCCTATTCTCCAACACTCCTAATATACTCAAGAGATCCTTGCTTGTGTTGTTGAGCTCCCCCGAGAGCTGCGACTGCAGCACTACTGATCTATCAAGGCTGAGCGAGTCGAGAGACGCACTCAGTGATTCGATCAGATACTCAACGGAGTTAAAGTTGCCGTTGACTCCACCCAAGCGAAAACCTCTCACACCAGATTCCGGATTGTTATCTTCCCGAATGCTTCCTTCGTAGGAGTCGTTATCTGTTGAGTTCTCTGTCGACTCTGAGTCTATCAGAGTCGGATCCACTATGAAAGAGGATGCATCAATAGATGGAGAACGTGAATGTGAAGGCATCATAAGTGTCTTCTAAAGGCTGTCAAGGCTTGTCTATAGATGTGAGCTGAAAAGAAGAGGATTAAGATAGAGTGAAGAGTGAACAGTATGGCACCTCTTAGGAGATGTCCTCCCTATGCATACGAGAAGTCATCCGCTGCAGAGGCCCATCAGCACCGCCCTGCAACATTACATTGTATGTGTTCCGATGGTGTATGGATCGTCTATGTGCCACTGTGTACTATGTGAGTTCGTGCTGGCTCATCTCTACAGTGGCTGAGGAGAGTGCGGAGTGCCCTGCACACAACTGATGTTAAGGCGGGAAGCCTTATGGTAGGAGGCCTTATGGTAGGAGGCCTTATGGCGGGAAGCCTTACGCTAGGAGGCCTTACAGTGGGAAGAGTGATGGTAGGAAGAGTGATGGTATAGTGCTTTAAACTGTTAATATTCTGGTGAGCTTATGGAATATCAATTAGGTAGATTTACTCACTTCATTGATATTACGTTGGTGGGTTGGGGATAACCTTCTGTCAGAAACCATCGAGACTAGCTGGCACATTTGAGCCAGAGAGTGCAATTGAGAGCGCAAGAGAGAGCGGGTGATCTGTGCTTCCAGCTTGCATTTTCGGTGTGCATACTTGCGTACTTCAACTGGTGCCCTTGGGTTAAGTTCAATCATCTTTCATAAGCTTTTTGTCTATCTACCCATTTCAGATAAAATAGGACAGTCAACACTTATCCGACAAAAGCAATAGCGATTTTCTCACCACTGTCCCACTTTTGATCGTCATCAACAACATCAACGTCATAGTCATAGTAATTATCAATCCTTATGGGCGCCCCATATGCGGAAACGACCCACTCCGTCTCATAGAAACATCGTATCCTTAATAACAATATCATACCCAAAAGATGTCCGCAGAACAGATGAAAGAGCGCTTGCGGCCGTTTGGAATCACGTTCCAGAGCTCGCTCGGCGATCTCATCAGAGGAATAAGAGCGAACAACAACAACCCCGAGAACCTCGCCAAGTTCCTTGAAGCAATGATCCGACAAAACAGAAATGAATTGAAATCTACTGATTTGGAAGTGAAGTCCAAGGCAATTCTGAAACTCGCCTACTTGGAAATGTACGGATTCGACATGTCCTGGTGTTCATTCCAGATACTGGAGGTGATGGCCTCGTCCAAATTTCAGCATAAACGTATAGGCTATCTGGCTGCTATTCAGATTCTTGCAAGAAATGACAGCGATGATGCATTGATGCTGATGACAAACCAGCTGAAAAAGGACCTGTTTTCCTCGAATTCTCCAGAGGCAGGACTGGCCCTCTCTGGCATTGCCTCCATGGTGACCCCAGAACTGGCACGGGATATATGCGATGACTGTGTAAAGATGCTGTCTCACAGTAAGCCATTCATACGTAAGAAGGGCGTGTTGGCATTGTACAAGATTTTTCTCAAATACCCAGAAGCATTGCGACTCCATTTTAAACGCCTCATCGATAGACTATCCGATGACGACGGTTCTGTTGTGTCTGCTACGGTGAATGTGATCTGTGAGCTTGCCAATAAGAACCCTCGTAATTATATCGATCTTTCTCCTCAGCTGTTTGAGTTGCTCAAGACTTCAAACAACAACTGGATGGTTATTCGGCTGTTGAAGCTGTTCAGTTCTTTGTCGCTAATCGAGCCGAGGCTGAAATATAAACTGCTCCCTGAGATTATGAACATCATATCCACCACAAAGGCTTCCTCCTTGGTGTATGAATGTATCAACTGTATCCTAAATGGCAAAATGCTGGCAGAGGAGGATATTGATATTGCACGCCTGATGGTCAACGAGCTGACTGGGTTCTTGGAGTCTGAGGATAGAAACCTACGGTATGTGGGTCTCTTGGCATTCATCAAGACCGTCGAGATCCACACCCAGCTCATTGGTGACTATGAAAAGGTGATTCTGGCATCGATAGTGGATGAAGACTTAACCATTCGTGAGAAGAGTCTGGAGATTTTGGGGTATCTAGTCAGAGAGGATAATATCTCGGCGATTGTGCGGACACTTCTTTTGCAATTAGTGCCGTTGGACGGAGATGATGAGCCGTCCTCCCTGGCAGAGAGTAAAAGCAACCAAGAACCAGGAGTGCCTCAGCAACAGTATTTCAGGAAGCAGCAGCTCAAACAGCAATTGGCATCGATGCCTGTGGCATACAAGTACCAAGTCGCTGCCAAGATCCTGCAGATTTGCTCCGCAAATTTGTATGGCAACATACCATCCTTCTCCTGGTATCTTGCAGTGCTGAACGATCTCATAAAGCTCAATGCCGATCTCAGTATTTCGGGTGTCGACTCCCTCATTGCAGACCAATTTGTAGATATTGCCCTTAGAGTACCCTCTGCAAGGCAGCACCTGTGCACTCTTTGTGTTAATCTACTGCTGCAGAAAGCGGGCACTCGTTTTACCCACGGAATTAAGAGCTGTGTTTGGGTTGTTGGGGAATATTACAATCTGGAACGTGACGATGATGATGATGACGACGACAATGTTGAACACTCTGCAACATTGGACTTGGATGGTAACGGGGATGCCGCTTGGAACTCTGGAGTTGAAGGTGCGTGTAGGGTGATCAGTATGATCACAAGCAGTAGTCATCGCCTATTAGTGCAAGGTGATGTTTTGGCTGTATCCATTCACTCTCTGGTCAAGCTGTTTGCAAGGTGTTGCGCGATAACCTCTGTTTCTGATCACTACGCTTATAATGGCGTTGACAACACTGGACTGCCACTCAGGCATTACGCTACTCTTCATGATGCATGCACGAGTCTCATTTCATGGCTTGAACCTTATCAGCGGAGTGTCAACTTTGAAGTTCAGGAGAGGGCATGTTCATTTTTGGAAATCCTTAGACTTGTAAATGACCTGTTATCGGAGACGGTGGAGAAGTACGCTGGTTTAGGAGTTGATGCTCTGATTGCACCTCCCCCATTCCTTTCAAGAGCTCTTCCTTCCTTGTTTTCGTCTTATGACATACGCCCAATTGCTCAAAATGCTCAGCACAAGATCCCCCTTCCAGCGGGTGTTGACCTCAACACACTGTTGAATAAGAAGGCACTGGATGATCTCTTGCTGTACTCAGATATATCAGACACTCTCAACGGTGTTGAATCAGACCTGACATCTGGCAATGAGTTTTCTGACTCTGATGGAGAAGAGCAACAAGCTGTTGCTAGCCATACTACAGGGGATAATTCTATCGATGAAGAGGAGGAGACGAGAAGACGAAAGGAGAGAATGGAGAGGCAAAGAGAGGACCCCTACTATATTTCCACACTTGATGATCATCACAGCATTATCAAGGACGATATCAATCAGAGAAGGTCTGTTTCAGCTAGTCGTGCATCCAGACTGGACAGTAAAGCATCCAAGCCTGCGAAGAAAAAGCCTGTAAAACGCGAAAAGGTGGTTATATTAAACGATGAAGTTGTTGGAGAGACAGGCGGCATGGTTGAAAGCCCTCTTTCCTCTTCTCTTTTAGATGCATCAAAGAAAACGGGTAGATTAAGAAAGCTGATGATTGATTCTTCTGGATTGGATAATTTTGATATTAATTCAGAAACAGTGCCAAGCTCCGAAGGCACAGAGGTTGGTGTTGAGGAGGTGGAAAGGATAAGACAGAGTTTGATAGATGCTACGATAAAGGGGGCAGAGTCTGGCGTTGGCGGCGAGAAGGAAAAGAAGAAAAAGAAGAAAAAGTCCAAAAGTGCTGAGGAAGGATCGGTAGGTGAGGGACAAAAGTTGAACGTGGCCAAGAAGAAGGTTAAGAGTTCAAAGGAGGGGACTGTTCCTGAAATGGCAAGGCAGGCGCACCGTCCTTCAGGTTCACATGCATCTAGTGGAGAGGTGGAAGTGGTCAAGATGAAGAAAACCAAAAAGAAACGCCCGGTCATTAATTGAATACTAATAATATTTATATAATATGTTACAGCTATTTTAGTTGTATAATATGACGTTGATTGAAAGTACACTTTCTCAACATTAAATATGATATTCTTTGCACTTGCACTGGCCACCCACACTTTAGTTGACGCGACGCGAAAGCCATGCATGCAAGCCACATGCATAGCCACGCGATGGACACCGCCACAATAGATACCACTAACAGCGATGGACACCGCCACAATAGATACACTAACCATGGTCTATCCGATATCTAACATATACGAGAACATGGGCTAGAGGGTCCCTTGCAAAGGATTATGGATATTCCTGATCGTGGCTATAGCTGTTATTCATGCCGTTCACCTTTCAGGCATCGATAGGTACCCCTGAAGGGTATCTCATGTGGGCCAAGAGCGTCCACTCTCTTGCGCTCATTTCAGATATCATCAAGTTCACAGTGCGACAGGACATCAAGGATAAGAACCACCCGCAGGAGTGTATGTCCTCTGTGAGAATGTCAGCTGTAAATCAGCCCAAGACGAGTCTTTTGAATGTGAATTTCACCAGTTGTTTCTTTTCAGAGTTCAGCGTATCGGGTGAGCTGCCCAGTATCAATGATTCTCATGAATGCTATTCTATAGTGAGGGAGTTTTCCTTCATGTTGAGCTCCAAGAGTCTAGTGATTGTGTTCCGTGACTTCTCAGAAATACCCGAGCGGGTGAATTTTGCGATAACAACAGATTCTGAGGCGGAAGCGAGGTATAACAGAGCTCTCGGAAATAGGTGGTTCATCGATCTGGTCACCAAGAGCCAAATCAAGAAACAGTACACATTGAATATCACACAGTGCAGGAGCGGAAACGATTTACAGATAGCTGAAGAGTACCGTGAAATAATAGAGTCACAGAAGGAGAGACGCGCAGGAAGACGAAACAATGGCTTTTCTTCGAACGGTACAGTCCCTGTGGATGATCGGGTGCATTATCTAGGCATGTCCATAGCACACTTTAGAGACTTCCTCTCTCTTGTTCCTTCTGCAAATGAAGATTGTCGTATTGAGATAATGCCTGCTTCTCGCAAGCTGAGCTTTGAAGGTTTCAACAGGCAGTTAGCAATTACCTCTTCAAAGAAAGGACTGGCCAATACTGACAGTTATATCATGAGAGAACCAATGTCTCTCACTATGGGTATTAGTCTGAATGACATAATAGCGGATAACATAGAGGACCAACATAATGGCGCACCCCTGAATGATAAACTTGTGGTTGGGTTTAGGCTGCATGATTTTAAGGTGTTCTATAACCTTATCAGCAGTAAATCTTCTTCCCGGAAGAAAGGACGTGAAGAATCAGGTAGTTATGTGGGATTGATTGACTCAGTGGCACTTCCTTTTTCGGAGCAACCAGTGGATGTGATGTTTAACAGTCCTGGATTTCCAATTGTATTTGAGTGGCAGTTCAATGAGGCAGCAAGTGTGAATAACAGTAGCGACTTGAACAATCCTAATGTAGTTTCCGGTGGTGGCTTTTGTTCGGTATCATTTGTGGCTATGACTGATGCAACTTCAGACACTCTGACAACTACCACCACCAGAGTTCACATGCCGGTGCTTCCTGTACTTAACGTTGATAACACAGCACCTTTAGCTGCACCAGATGGAGATCGCAATATGCTCGGGTTTAGCACTAACGTTATAGACGGCGTAACTCTAGGAGATAACTCCACCTCGGCCTCCAGTGGAACTTCTCTATTTGTAAGTGAAAATGAGCCAAATACTTTGGGAGCCGAGTCCGAATACAACGGAGACACCGTTAGGTCTGCTGGCCTCTATCCAACCCGTAGCCACCCTCCTCATGTTTCTGGTAGGGTGAATCCACTTGCTGGGAGGCGCCAGTACCCTCATATTCCCCTCTCCAAATTTGCAGATGATAAGAATGAGGATGGAAATGGTGTAGGCGTGGAACAAGGAAACTCAGATGAGCCAGAAGATGGGTTTGCCAGTATTTTTTGGGGTAATGACAGGTTCCACCAGGAACATATAGTGCCAAGGGCAAGTGTGAATCATGTAAAGCGTAAGGGGGATGAGAGGCTGAAGGAGACTGCTAATAAGGCACAACGTGGTGAGAAAGCCGACAGAAATGTGGGCAACAGCAGTTCACTGTACTTGGGTCCCACACAAAATGTGGAAACACCAAAAGGCCTTTTTGATTGAGATGACAATGATGAAGGTATGAGGCAGATGTTTCTATGGATGTGATGGATGTTACTACAATGGTTCCAAGTCTCATTAACAGTGTGTATATTTTGGTAACAGATGGGCTAAGCAATGTATAATAAAAGAATAGTATAAGTTGGAACAAGCAAAAGTTACAAGTGCAACGCAATGCCCACTATATATTCATAAAAGAGGTGAAATAACCATAAATGTGCTCTGTGTATTTCTAACACACTCCCCTTCCATCCTCCGATGGATAAACCTCATCCCAGACAACCGTTTCTCTAGTTCTCCTTCTTTGAGAGAATGGCCTCCTTGCCGCCAAAGTAGTTGTAATTCAAGAATCTATATCCCTGGCCGAGCTGGGCAAATTCATTGACAAAGTGGCATCCAAACAGGAGGTAATTCTGTGGAGTGACAGCCATGGCATACCTCATAAATACCGCAGAGTAAATAACAAGGGCACCGGTCATTGGGCCAGAGATCATGTCTGGAGGTTTGTTCTGGAGGTCAAGTATAGCAGCCACGGGGATACCAAAGTTGGACACGGGGCCCCAGAAGTGGGTGGTAAAGACATAGTTGAAGGTCTGTCTTGAGAAAACCTGTGAAAGGAACTTGTTTCCTGCGTTTGTGGCACCCGAAGACATGATGCGTATGTGTGTGTAATGGACTGTAGGATTTACACTGATTCCTATATGGTGATGAGTATACACCGCTTGGCTCTGGCTGCGATTGAACAAAACACTAGGAGCAACTAAGTAGATGCAGATGACAAAGTGGTCTGAACAAGGGATGTGTTAATTCTATGATAAACAAATGTTGCCGCAAGTCGGTTCTCGATACAGTTCACTTGTCTAAATAATTGAATTGAGTATAAATTGTTTGTTATATTAGGGAGCACTTTATTATCGTGCTTCCGTTAACCGCTTGTACGGTTCCTGCTGCCTGAGGTTCTCTCTCTCTCTCTCTCTCACTTTCTCCGTCTCTCCACTCCGGACGTCGCTTACAATAAGGGACCACCGCTCTTGTTAGCATAGGCGGATGTCGCTCGGAACGGTGAAAGGCGGCGTGCAAATACACGACTTCGGAGTAGTGCAGGGTGAGGAGAAGATGGGGTTAAGCAGGCAAAGAGCGTGTGGAGTTCAGCAGGGAAAGAGCGTGCGGAGTTCAGCAGAGGGGGTGCACAGTGGGGAATAGAGGGTGAACAGAGGGGAGACAGGGAGTACAGTGAGCGGCGAGAAAATGTGTGGATTAAGTAGGAAGCGATATATAATGCGACTTGCCCAAAGGTTGGCCCCCCCCCCCCCCCACTGGTGGTGATTATCTCTCCCCGATGGGGTTGGAGGCTGCTCTAAAGACTGCATAGTAATAATGACTGTGGAAAAGCTTTGTTATGAAGCTGCAAGCTGCATTTAGTGCTGGTTGTATCCGCCCTTTGGTTTAGATGTAGCTAATACTACTGTGTGACATGACATGAGGGGAAATATGTACTAGGGCAGTTAGTTATGAACTTTTGTCACCACATTACACTGTACTATGTTTTTCCCTTCTACTTTTCAGCTGTTATATTTTGTGGGCCTTAATATGCAGTGGCCTGTGAAATGCCTTATATGAGCTTGATAAAAATGTGGTTGTTTTTTCTCTGCCTTTCCTTGTATACAGCTAGCTGTGTTGGCTCATTTAGCAGGCTCATTTAGTAGGCTCATTTAGTAGGCTCATTTAGTAGGCTCATTTAGTAGGCTCATTTAGTAGGCTCATTTAGTATGCGGATTTAGTTTAGGCTCAGGTACTGTGATGCGTGAGATGAGATGAGAGAGATGAGTAGCGATAAATAATTTCAGAGCTCCACTTCGCAGAAAGACCTCAGTGGTGACTATATAACACTGGTTTACTATTGTTATCCTTGTAACAATATTTTTTGTCTCTGCTTTTGTGGTGCTTATTGTTGGCTCTTTATAGTTTTTCTGTTCCACCTAAGCTCTGGTATACATACCACAAACAGACAATCTTGTTTTCTCTGTAATGCACTGCAGGTACACCTGGAGAGAGATATACACTATACACTTGGGGCACCTGAACCACAAGACACATCTGCTATATTGAATCGGGGAATGTCATTTATATATCCACCTCCCCCGCCGCCTCCTCCCAAGAAAAATAACCAAGGAAACGGCCCTTCTGGTAGAGGAGGCTCAAGAAACGGCAGAAGTAAAAGAGATGCAGGAAGTAATCGTGGAAATAAAAGATTGGCCAGTGTGGCCTCTTTGCCACCTGTGCCGACTTATCACAATATCAGAAACAATGCCCGCAATATAAATAACACAGATGCAGATAAACACACTGTCAATAGCACAGAGTTTAACTTTGTAACAAGTCTCCCCGTACATCTCCCAAACAAAAATGACTTCATTCCAAAGGATGATGTGCCCACTTCAGGTACACCAGACAGTCATAAAATACACCAGTCACAAGAACATCATAGTCGGCAGCCGGCTACCGTCGCCAGCGATGAGGAAATTGCGATCGGTGAAGAAGCTCTGGGAGTTGCAATGGCCATTCCGGGGACAGATATCGTCCTCCAATCAGAGGAGGATATCAAGAAGTGGATCGAAGAGAGGCGGAAAAGATGGCCTTCAGCAAAAAGAGTTCGCGAGAAAGAAGAAGAAAAGAATTCAAACAGAGCAAAAACTGATGCTCGTAGCTTGAATACCGAGAACGATGGCGCAGATAAAACCCGTAGGAGTGGGCCAAGGGTGTGTATATATTTCTCCAGAAATGGACGCTGCAACAAGGGGAAGGATTGTCCGTTTGTACATGAAATCAAGACTTTAAGTAATAATGGAGATAACAATCGTCCCCTCAAGAATCATTCTCTGAAGACACTTCATGGTATTGCAGTGCAAATACCTCAAAGATTTGCCCCATCTTCTAATAAAGGTAAATCGTTACATGCATTGATGGTGGAAGATGATCACTATAAGCAAGAGAATACCAGGATATTGGATGTTATAGAAAAGTTGGTTAATGGCGGATATATATCCGTAGACTGGGAAACACTTTCCAAAAAGGCTGAGAAGCATTGATTTATCGTTCATCCACATTTTGTGGGAAATAAATACACCAAGATTATACCCGTATCGATGTTATTATTATCTCATCAACTAGTGAGATTCATACGCTATAAAATTAACTCCATAAAAATCAAATACAAAAAGGAAAAGGACATGCACCCTTATCCACAGCATTAACCCCATAACAAAAAACTAAATCAATACCCAAAGATTCAAATACCTAAATCATATAGTGGCAATAAAACAACACTTCACTTTGAAATCAAGCCAGCATTCTGGAACCCACACCTGCTAGAACCAGGAAAATAGCCGTAGACCCAACAGCAGCACAAGCTGCTCCCAAAAGAAAAAGTGTTCCTGCTCCCATTTCTTCTCTTGTCCTTCTGATTCTCTTGCTGCTTCTGGCTTTCTCTTCGAAACTCTCCATCTGTCTACCCCTCTTACGTGAGTGTCCAGCATCCAAATTGCTGGAGGGTGGAGTATTCCCATAAGGAAGGAACAAAGCAGCTTTCATAGAAGCAGCAATGGCATTAGCGTCGTAATGCGCGACAGTTGCTGGTGCAGAAACATTGTTAATTGGAGTCCAAAATGGTACGTAACCATGCGCGACACTAGCACCACACTGTGAAGGGTTATCGTTTAGAGAAGGGGGATTTATCGTGTGTTCTTCATTGCTATTGGCAGACTCAGATCTCAAGGGCAAATCCATCATAGCCTCGATTCCATCTTGTTCAGAGAGCCATATCTCTCTCTGGGTTTCTTTCTGATCATCATTATTTGTAGCCGTATTCCCATGCGAATTGTTACTCACTTGAAATTTCTCACCAAAGGTGGATGGATAACTCAAAGGGGTTGACTTTTCCTCCCTATTTGATGGAACTGATCCATTGTCGATCTCATTCACATCTCTCAGTACCCTTCCATTTGATGAAGCCTTGCTGTATTTCCCAAAGAAGTCAAACCTGTCCCTAAGCACATCATCGTCCTGACACTCTTCCAGCTCCACGACATGTCTTGGGGTAGATGGTAACTCTGCTTCCCTTGCCCTCTCTAGGACAACATTGGCGTCACCATTTGACGTCCTAAATCCAGCTGCTTCACGAGTTGCGGTTGTAGCCTCAGACATTGCTGTATGTGAGGGTTATATCGTGATCTGGACTCTCCGGAGTATAGCTTAACCACTGAGATTGACACTTGAACGCATCAAAGTCTGCTGTTCAAAAATGGTAGACGGCACTTGAAAGTTTCCTGCTATAAGAATCTCTGGATAAGTATGACATGCCGTAGATAAGCCTTCTTAGGCTGTCAACAGTTGCGAGGCGAGGTGATGTTGCTGTCATGTACAGGCAGAAGATGACAGGAGATGAGGAGATGAGGAGATGAGGAGATAGCGGATGCGGATATGCTCCCCCTGCATGATCTCCGTTACACAGTGGCCCCGATCTGTGTGGGGAAAGCAAGAGGTGCATACTAAGGAGATGTAAGAAGGCATTTGGCAGGCTCTCTGATGAGGAGCGGCATAGGAGCCTAGGGAGACACACCGATAGAGGATGGACTTTTGAGGAAATACCAATGATGGTGTCTTTGAAAGTGTACTTTTTTTTTGTGTCATTGTGTGTCCATAAGTGTTGGAAGGGATCATGGTGAGCCAAACTGTGGGCATGACTAGTGGGCACGACTTGCTCTTGTATGCCGCTCCATGCATCCATGTGTAAATTCTCTTAGAGTATAACTACTCTTAGAGTAGTTAGCACATGGTTATATGATTACTTCTTGGAATCCACCAGAGACATAGCCAATGCCGCAGCACTACCTGCCCAAAGAGTTAGTAGGACTTTATCTAAGAATTTCCATATTCTCATTTTCCTTCCCGCGTTTGTGTTTGGTTTTCTATTTGACCTAGTAGGATGATGAGCACTTCCCATACTTTCCATACGTGAGGCACTATCATCATCTTTGATATGTCTATCGGAAGGGGGTTCAGCAACCTCGTGGGTTGCTAGTGCACCACACCCGAAATGGCTACTCGATGGTGGGAATTCTGTGCTCCGTCTCTGCATCAAAGCGCGCCATTCATGATGTTTGATTCTTCTTACTCGTTTCCTACTTCTCCTCTTGACTCTCCTTTTGGTCTCCAAGTATCTCTTTACACTAGCCATATATCTATGGTGTCTCACATTCTTTTCTTGTGGCCGCTGCTGTGGGAATATGAGGTTTCTCTTGGCTACCCTAATCGGTGGTGATGGCGATAGTAATAAAGTCATTTTAGAATAGTCATTATCATTGAAAACACCTCCTCCTGTATTTGTTATGCCTCGCTTTGACTCGACGTCTGCTGAAAGTTCCTCTGTCTCCACTGCCTCACTTTCTTTGTAACCCCCTTCCGTATTGCCAGCGTCATTCTTAAGCTCCACCCCTCCGTCCTCACATGGTGAATGTGATACGCCTGAGACACCGGTAGCGGTATGAACAGAACTGTCTGATTCCATTTTTGTTCCAAGAAAGACATTTAGATAATGATAAAGCTGAAAACAACCGGGCATCATAGACTGACTATGGTGGAACGGATATGTCGCTCTCTCGGCCTTTATATATAGATCAACATATATGGCCCTTTCCGACAGGTCATTTATGGCGACCAGACGTATTTTCCATGCCGTAAAATTAGATTGCACATCGGCGAGGCGAGGATGTGTCAGTTTTATTTATAATAGATTGGTTTTCTTTCATAATTGTATTACTGGTATAATTCAAATCAACAAAAGGGCTTAACGATCAATATCAAAACGAATACCTATCCCACCTACCCGAGCATGTGTTATCAGGGAATGAAAAGTAGAAAACATAAAAAATGAGCAAATTTCCAAAGGATGAAATCTCAACAAATGTAAAATAAAGTAGCCCAGACAAAAAAATAAAAAGAGGCAGTGAGAAAAATATGGTGAAAAAAATAGCAGCCGCTCATATACCCCCAAACCTAACCAAACCAAAAATCATCCTTCAAGAATCGATGAGCCAAGAGATGCCAAAAGAGAAAATGTCATTGCTGATCCCACAGCAGCACCTACTGCCCCAACTAAAAGAGTTCTCTTGAATCCTGATGTTGGAGTATCTGGAACCGCAACTTTGATGGGGGTTTCACTTCTGGAGGTGAGTCTTCTGAATTTCCTAGCAGGGCCCTCAATATATGCCACAAAATCATCATCATCATCCTCCTCCTCCTCTTCATCATCTTCTTCTTCTTCTGCTTCTTCATCATCATCATCATCATCACTCTCCTCTTCCTCATCCTCCTCTTCATCCTCTTCATCGCCATGTTGCTCTTCTTCCCCACTCTCATCATTCACTTCCACACCTTCAAAGCCCTCCTCTGACTTATCCTCCTCTTTGTCGAGATCATCTACAAAATAACAGTGGCCCCATCTTCTCTTCACCCCACGCTTACCTTCACACAATTGTTCAAGAAGCATATATTCGTTCACCTCCTCGCAACAGTTGCCACGTCCCTTAAGTATCGGTGACTCATCAGGGCCAGAGCTCTCCTCCCCATGTGCTTCCTCGTCATCATCATCTTCCTCAGCACACTCGCACTGGTATATATCACCACAACCTGCTCTCAGCAATTCTCTTACAGACTCCCTGTCAACAGGTGGCAGCCCTGAAGCTGGTTTGTCTTCATTCTCTTCTTCTTGATCAGTGTATTCGGGGTCGCTGTCACTATCCTCAATGTCACTGCCAAACCAGACACACTTGTCATTGGAAGCAATCCTTCTAAGGAGGGCATCACCGCAGTTCAAACATGGGCTGTCGTCTTCCCAGTCTGAAATATCTGAGGACACAGACAAATCGGATGACGAGCTCAATGAAGAGTTAGATGATGAAATTGACAGGGATGATCTTTCCTTTGGGGCAATAATGTAAATCTCATCTGGTGAATCAATTTCATGTATCAATTCAAGCTCCAAATCATCATCCCTGTGGTGTTCCATCTTCTCGTGAGTCTCATCAAGTGATTCTTCTGCTTCATCTTCTTCTTGCTCATCGTTTTCTTCCTCGTGTATCTCATAATCTTCATCATCATCATCAGCACCTTCAGAATACTCTCTAGTGCAGTTATCATCAGAGTAGAGAATGCCGTCATCATCGTCATCTTCTTCTTCTTCGTCGTCATCATCTTCTCTGCCCTGTTTGGCTATTTCTGCGATTGGCACAGGCTCATTGTGACGAGTAAAATCTGTCGAATCGTGCAGCTTGATGGCAGCCTTCAGGTTAGTGGCGGTGACATCTTCACACTTGTCAATCCACTCATATTTCTCCGCGAGTGACTCGAGGGAGTTAAAGTGAGGTGGATAAGTCATCTCCATACACTTCTTCCTATCAAGTTTGATGAGGTAAATCCTGCGTTCATTGGGGGGCGCGCCTGCACATACAAGTAATTGGATCTTTGTGTGCTTGAAGATGTTTAACCTGCCACATTTCAATGCACGCCTTCCTTTAGGACTGATGACGAGACCAATAATATCGCCGTTGTGGAGCTCAAAGAGATTAGATGTTTCATTTGAGTCTTGGCGCCGGGAAAGTTTCTTGGTGTCGTCTTCTTCTCCATCCTGATTGACAAGTTCACCGTTCTTGCTCTGCACTGAGAACTTGAGTCTTTGAGACTCACCCTTATCGGACTCACTTTGAACAATTCCATGTTCTGCCTTCAGCACGGCAATCCCATGAAGGGAATGGTCAGTGACAGTAACCTTGCCTGGCGGTAGTTTATTGACAGCAATAGAACAGTGAATAGAAGAAAGCGTAGGTTCATGAAAATAACCAGTGGATGGTCCTTCCATACGTTTGCCCTTTGAGGAGCGGCCAATAATCATGCGTGGTGAGGGGTATGCCTCCAAACAGCGCACAGGGAACTGTAAAGCAAAGTCGATCATTGTCAAAACAGGGGAAGCTACTGGTGAAGATATCTGTTAGGAACAACTGTCTGTTGTCTTTGTTGTATATGTGGTGTATGTCTTGTGTGTATACTCAACTCAACTCACCAGGCCAATATCCGGGGGTTTCTATGCAATATAGACGTATATACGTATATATGTATATACGTATATATGTGCAAGTACAAATAGATATATCCCCTAAGAATAATCAATTAACTAAACCGGAATGTCGATCACCTCTGTGGCTTCTTCGTGAACAAAGAAAAGGAATTTAATGGGCAACGGATCACTGCTTGTTAACTAGGTAATACTCGTTAACTAATTAATACTCATTGCAACCATTTGGTACTCGCTACTCTCCTTGGCAACCCGCTCTTTCAATTCAAACAAGTATGTGTGTGCCTTCTTTTGGTGGCAAGTAAAAGGCCCGGGAGGGAAAGAGGGGCAAGGAACAAACAAGTGCCTTATCATTACCTAATGCAGATGTATTGCGTGCAGAGCTGCGTGCGTATGACTATGCTTGTCTTGCAGATAGGGGAGTAGAAATAGGTTGGAGAGACACGAACTTGGTGACGAGACACTACCATAGTGTGTACAGTTCCATCACTATGGAGCCATCACTGTGGATTGTAAAGTAAGCCAGGTAGGTGGGCTACCAAGGTGCATATCTTGTGTGGTATGCTCTATGGGCCATCTTGTATTATATAACAATACATTATTATATTATATCATATTATACAGCATTATTTTACATTATATTGTATATTATAGTATACAATGTTATAATATTATAGATTATCATTCTATGCTTTTTGCTCAAGCGGTTGGTGTTGCTGTTGGGCGATTATTATTTAAATGCCCTCTTATATAAACTTACTATGTTTGTGAGCCATTTCATATGTTAGACATACAAATGAGATCCGCCATAATTGGAAAGTGATAAAAATGACGGTTATTGATATAGCAAAATCAGTTACACACTGCTAGCCGTGTCGTTCCCCCTTCTACATTGAGAAACAATGAAAATGACTTCAACAGAAGATGGTTTCGTTACTGCCTCTTGGTTCAAAGGTGATGTGCCTAGTATAGTCCTCCCAACTTAACCACTATGCTATGATGTTTTCCTTTCTCTCATACGCAGAATACCTAAGAATACTCTTCATAAATACTCCAAAGCTCAACTTGGCGCTGGATAAGAAGAAGTACGGCTGTTTTTCAAATTCAAACAGGGGATAGCCCCCAATAGCATTAGGGAAAGATCTCTCTGTGGTTAGATGCGAGATCATGTCTGGACAATCATATCTATCAAGTTGTCCATGTATGTCAATGTCCTCTCCTCTTGCAATCTTTCTTATTGATTCCACTATTTGTGACTTGCCATCGTCTTTGGATAACAAGATTACTGTCAATACGGGACAAGCGCTTGTGGTTGTCCCTGTAAATGCAGATATTCTATCTTCTTCTTCGGGGACTAGATTTAGACTCATTGGATTTCCCAATTCAAAATCTATCGGTGATAGAGGTGGTGTCGGAACTGTTGTTTTGATTCTTTCGATAGCCTCTTGGATATTAGTGGGAATAACAATGCATTTGTTCGAAGAAAAGTGGACAAGTTTCACAGAAAATGGGTATTTCGAGTTGAACAACGAAGATAACTCCGATATAATGGCATCAGCAACTCCTTTCATATCTTTCCATGACTCTCCTGTGGTTTCAAAGACGGATAAACAACTAATGCCTATACAACCACTCCATACCACAAGCCTTGATAACTCAGCCAGTATTCTCACGTTTTCCGCAGCCTTGTGTGTTTTGAGAGATGCAAAGTACTCAGCTCTCTTTGCTATTCTGGTAGCTGTCTCCCTTTTATCTGGCACCGCAATTGTGTTATCAGCCCTCAAAAATGGCTGTGGTACATCTGGTGGGGGAGGTGCTACATACGGATATCTCTCAAGGACTACACCAAGGTGCCCTGGAATAGCTACTTTGCAGGATGATATGTACAATGCCAACGAGGAGAGATCACAGGGTAGAAAGGGCCACAAGAAGGACTGGCGAACAAAATGCTTGCAACACACACTCAAAACACGATTCAGCCCTCTAGTATATCCTTTGCACTGGACACTTGCATGGATATATGGATGGAATCCTGTAGCTATTGCTACTTGCACCAATGATTCAGAGATTGCGTGACAAAATGTATCTGATAGCCCAACGACAGTTAAGTACGTACCGAATATATCATGCAGCAGCGAGAGCAAGATTCTATAGATATTGAACAGCATGACACCAAATGTATTCGCCCTTGTGAAGAAATTAGGATTTGTTCCGGCCACTATGACGTTATCGATGTTTATTCCTCTAAATGTGTGACCGCTCTGGCCGTACATACGAGGAGTGAAGAATTGAGACTGGAATCCACTCTTTTCCCGCAGGGACACTACATCAGACAGAGAAATATTCTGTGATTGGAGTTGAGGACCATTTACATCTGAGGTGGTGGAGATGGCATTTGCAGACTCCTCAGAAACCGCTATGGTGTTCATTCCGAAAAAAATTATAAACGATATAAACTTAAGAAGGAATGGATAGGTATATCTGAGAATTGTTCGATATCCTGGTTGCACAACCTCTGGATTATAATAATTCGTAGATGATTTTTACAAATTTTATATCCAAAGGTCTTGAGTGCCATCCCGTCATTTTCAACCTTGCGTCCTTGTTCTCTTTACCAACTTAATATTCTCTGCGGGGGTGAGGCCTTGTCTCTGTGTTGTATAGCCTGCCCCCACACAGTTCACATGCACCTTTCACTAGTTTGGCTAAGTAGTCTCATGCAAGATGCGCATGGCGCGAAGTTATGCGAGTAGACGCTGCTACGTGGGTAGATAGAATCCAACCGTCCTGTCTTGCTGCTAGGAAGAGGTTTGAGCAAACAAGACAAGCAAGCGGTATAGGGGGAAAAGGAAAGATAAATGTAAACGGGGACAAATGAGTCGGTGAAAGTCCAGTAAGTGCGAGTTTTGTTTATTATAACAAAAGAGGAAACTTCTGTTAGAGGCAACTACTTCCTGACTTGTGGAGTTGTGAGGCTAATTACAATGTCGGCCACTGATCCATGCAAGGCCAAGGCATGTGCTATCCAGGGTGAGTATATACCCAAGTAAGGATGATATGTGGTGGCTCCGGATGGTCATAATCATAAGTGATCTGATCATAATTTGCATCCTGGGATTATTCCAGACATCATGAAAGGCAGTCACAGATGTAGGGCTGAAGTTGGTTACCATGTGTATTCTGAAGTATTTGCCCACTAATATTGAAATAAAAGACTGTTTGAAGGCTAATGGGTTCAATGAGTCTCGCTGTACTAAAGTGATAGACGAGTTGTATGAGTGTTGTTCTAAATTCTACGACCAGAAGGGAGAAGACGCTAGGAGTCCATGCTGTCCTACCCCCCGTTTACTGAAGCTGAAGATCAAGCAGCGAACTGAGCAGCGGTTGGATGCACATTTGGTCACACGGTAGGCAGTCTGCCGGCGGTTTATAGTGGAGGTGATAACAAGGAGGTGATAGGAAGGCGACTCGCGCGCACTATATGCAGTACAGGCTTGGAAGGAAGAAATAGGCACACTGCACAACGAATAGCAATAGAAAAGCAGTGTCAAAACAAAGCAGAGATGCGCAAACCACAATGCACTATAGGCAAAATTACATAGGCATACCTTGGCATTAAGCACCATACAGAAAACACAGGTTAAAATGTGAGTTTAGGGCAGCGATGATAGTCAATCAAAGTGACAACCACGACTAACGAGCCGGTCAAAACGCACACCGAGATGCGCAAATTGCTCTAAGGCGAACCCGAGCACGAAGACCAGCATAGCCGGAAGATCATATATAGTAGAAAATATGAACCGTGACTCTAATGGGTGCCTATATAAAAGACATTGTAAAGAACAAGAACAAAGACTCTTTAGAAGAAACTAGGCGCACGAAGTTTTTTAACCCCATCTCGAGGCTGGAAGTGCGCGTGCGATGAAGCTGAGCCGGGTAAGATGTCTAACTGAATCACACATCTGCCGGGCTTCCCTGATAACCAGAACTATGTGTAGATTAAGAATTATAATTGTGCATTCACAATAGAAATAAAAACAAAATATTTGTTTCTTAAAAAAAATTATATCTTCCATATTTCCGGCAGTGTTAATACACAAGGCTGTGGCTAAATGGTTGTGACTGTATGAGTTTATAATGGGTTTCTTTATATAGTTCTCTGTTGTTCTAATAACTCTATAAATGACAGACTCTACTTAACTTTGAAAAAAAAATCAAATGCAATAAATATATTTTGTGAAAATATAATCGTGGATGTTATGCTTTGTGTGAAGAGGGATTGCTACCTTTTTTTTGGGCTCTTGAACAAGGACAACTTCTGGTATCACCCAGTATCACTAAGTTGCATGTGCACAAGACAATCCGTGAAGACAAATTGTTATGGTGGGATATACTTTTTGCTGCATCACCGACAGAATTGTGGCACCCAATCCTCCACGCACCCCCTTAGTTACGTTTATCATACTCATGTATATCAGGTATATGATTTTTGAATGCTATAAGCAAATTGTTAGTATTCGCCATGAGGGGAGGAATGTACTTTTCCATATTATACTCACGTGAGTCATCCACTATCCAAAGGCTCTGGCTATTGACATTGCTGATAGAGTTTTCCACTTTGATGTTCTTCTCAAACTCATCAACTGCCTCATCAATGGTGGCTGTGCCAAACTGTTAGTATACTTATCGTTTATATATGCGCTTGTACAGCGCAATACATTCCAAATCCCTCTGTACTTACCTGGATCAATTCCGTGTTCCAGAAGCTGTTTCCTCAGAAGAGCGACATGTAATGCCATCTTTGTCTCCCTCTGGATCAGTTTTTTCCTCTCGTTCAAGATTTGTAATTCTCTCTTCCTCCTGTGGTTCTGGTAGTTCACTTGTAGAGCCCTGACAGTCTTGTCATTGTGTGCTGCCTTCTCTGCCATCTCAGCCCTTTCATTGTTCAGGACCCGTGAGGCATCAATAAGAAGATAGCATAGCCCCACAATTACTATTGACATGGAATAGTCCTTTATCTTGGGAGATTTAGGATAGTCACGTGGGTTCCAACTGAAGTCCCGGTATCCACCGCTGTTTTCATTAGGATATGATGTGGGGCCCCCCACGGGTCCATTGTTTGATATACTACTATTTGGAGAAGCATAGGCGGTTCCCGTACTGGAACCGGACACAACATTGTGTAGGCTGGTGGTAGTAGGTGTGGGCTGTTTGTATGGAGGTTCGCTGGCTTCCCCAGATCCAGCAGTCCGCTCTTTCTCCCTCTCTCTCTCTTTACGGATCTCCTCAAAAGTCTTTGGAGGGTTGGAGGGACTGCTGAAATATGAGGGTATTTGTGGTCCAGCTTGTTTGCTTATTGATCCATGTGGCTTGGTCAGCATAGATCTCAAGCGCACAGCACACCTGCCTCGCAGAGGTAACTGAGCTGCGCTCTTTTGAATCAAAGAGCGTCGTATGGCTCTCGTCAGCACCATTCCAGCCATGATATTCGCGTCTGAGTTTTTACTGGATTTTTGAGTAGACTGCTAAGGTACGCTCTCTGATACCGATGTGAATCACCGTATTTTCATACATATCAGTAATGCTGTGGTGAGCATCCCAGGCCTCTACTCCTCCATAGTTAAATGCTGACTATCTCAATACCTGCCTTTGCCTAGCCAAATCGCAGCATGCCTAATGCGGTGCGGGGAGGGCCGGTTGACTAGGGGCGCAGAGAAGGGCGTAGTTACTATGACCATGTGACATAATACAAGTAGGAGGCGGACATATATACGTATATATATATATATATATATAGTGGCACATGTGGAAAGCATTAAATATTATTATTTCGTCCTAGCCTCAGAGAAAAGAATCCGTTGGTTCAGCCACAAGCGCTTTTTTAGTAGTGAGTGATAGAACTGCATGGAAGATAGCAGGGCCAAATGCTAAGTAGGAGTTGAGCATAGACTTGCGACTAAACAGATCGCAACTAGGTGCAAGGCTATCAATTAGAGCACTTCTGTGGATAATAAACCATATGATAAAATGTAACTACGATAAACCAAATAAATTTCCATACTCTTAGAACCTTAACATGACTATTTTTATACTATAGAACATACACCAGCTGCTTAGTGACGTCTTGACTCGATGATCACCTTGTTCATCTCCTCAACCTTAGCAAGGGCTCTCTTGTGGGTACCAAGTCTCTTCTTGGCGAGCTTCTTAGCCCTCTTCTCACCGGCGTTTCTGATCAACTCGATGACACGTCTCTCGTATGGAGCGAGACCGGAAACCTCACGGACAATGTCTCTGACGAAAGCGGATCTCTTGGAAAGAGCACCCTTACGGTATGACACCTTTGGGGCAACAGCTCTCTCAGTGGTCTTGAAACCCTTGTTCAATCCAGCGGCAATACCTAGAGGAAAAAATCTGTTAGTATAATGAAATAATGTACAATTACTAACAATGCGGGAACAGAGGATTGCAGTACACATAAATGCATAAATCTTGCTGTTCCCCATTGTCAAGGATATGATGAAGGGATAGTAGGACTCTTTGCTATTCATGGTTGTCACAACTGTGCGCTCGTTATCTTGCAAGTATTCGCAGTTTGCTCCACTTATATTGCAATAAACGGGGTACCCGTGAGACTACAACCGTTGAGGACGGTACAACATTGTGTGAGCTCATACCTGAATGGACTACTGTGTGTTTGTTATGTGTGATTGGTCCCTTTGGGTTGTCTTTTATGATTCTCTCACAATTCCTGAGCTGCTAAGGATTCATGTCTTCTCCGTCTGAAAAATCAATCATGAGCTTTCTCTAGTTCAGTTTATTGTTGTGCACTTGCTGATAATGTGCGCAAATGACTACGCTTGCATCCTCTTATTTTGGTGTGTATCACTTCAGTGTTGGTCCGTCCTTTTTCATCTGTATATATATCCTCCTCCGTGTTTCATATATCCCGTCGTAGATCTCTCTAAAAAGAGGTCACTGGTATTGCCATCTACATACCTGACTTAGACATTTTTGTGTATATTTGTTGGTTTCTAGGTGAGAAGAAGTTGTATATCGTGATCGTTTTTTTTAATTCACTTCAAGGTTAATTTTGCACCCAAAACCTGCACACACTCTCTGTCTGCAACGTGAAGGAAGACCTCCCCTTCCACCAAAGGCTGTAAAGAGGGAGTACAATCTCTTCAGTAGTGCATCAACTGGAAAAGTATTCAAGCGAAGAGGAAATCTACAGCGGACGAATTGGGAAATACATTTGTGACTGCGATTTTTCATCTCAGTAATGGGGTTGGTTGAGACCCGCACTTCAATGGCAGACAGTACGTCAGTAGTAGCAAAGGGGCCTGCCCTTAAAGGCGAGCGCATACACATATACGTTGGCTCATACATAAAAGTCATTATGGTTGTGCAGAGATAAGCTCATACGATTAGCGACCGGGCTTTTTTGGTTTGGCGCAGTGAGTAGCACAGAGGATGCATCTACTATGGGTGGTCTTTACTATGGGGCGGCCCTAACCATAGAGGGGTAATGCCTGCTTGAGCTCCTGGGAGCGCTCATAGGCGCTCCATTACTCCTTCCACTCTGGAACCTCCCCCCATACGGCTTTGCTATACAGTTATTCTCTGACGCACTCTGACCTTTGCACTCGCTATAAAGACTATGGCGATGCACATCTCTGTATCTACTTCCCTTAGCTATGGAGTATGCTGTAGTAGGATCCACAGGGATAGGAGTCTGTCTTCAGGCACATAGTCAGCAACTGCATTTACACCTTTGGATGCCTCTATTATACCGTAAGGTCCTGAACTTTCTGGGTTCATCCTGCATGATTATACTATGTGCTTATACTATGTGCTTATACTATGTGCTTATAATGTAGGCTTATACAATCGACTTAGCTATACCGTAAGTATCTACTGCTCAACTTGATACAGTCTTACTGGAGTGTATATGTCTATTCCTGATAAAAAGGGAGCCTTGATATGTAATATTCATATATTATATTAAAAGGTCATATTCTTACCAAAAGTCAACTTAAGAACATAGAGCCATATAAATACAATAATGGTTATAGGGCTGTGTTTGGGGCAACTGACTTTGTTCTGGCTTTGTGGAAATTAACTGCTCATCATATACTTCATCCGCCATAGTACACTCTGTTTGCGGCAAACTATGGAGTGTAGAGTAAACTTGCTGTTATTCCATTATGTAATGTACGATGGTTCATTCGTCACATCGAATTCTCACTGCACGTGCACATACGATATTCCATTTAGAGTATTCATTCATTCTATATACAGACATAATATCTACAAGGCAACAACTTTCCCCTAGTTAAGCACAACCTTAGTTAAATCGTAGTTGTATCCCTTCAGCTTGTCAACAATTTCCTCAACGCTCAAGTCCTTGTGGGCCACATTGAACTCGCCAAACCTAAGCTTGTGAACAGTATCATCCTTGACCAATGGGAACAACTCCTTTAGCAATCTACGCTTTCCTACAAGCAACTTCTTCTCAGCACCATCAACGTTCAACTTGAAATATACGGGAACCTCTTGGCCTTGAGCGTTTATCTCCTTCTCCACGTTCTTGTGTGGAAGGTTCTCGGCACGATGTCTTTTGCTCAGAACTTCAAACCTCAGCTGCCATCCCTTTGGACCCAACTCCTTGATTCTAGCGCTCTTGTCCTTTGTCAAATACTTGTCAAGGCCTCCCTCCTTGGTTATGGTACGTAGAACCCTGGTTGTTATCTTGAGGGTGATTCTCTTGTTGAGAGCCTCACTCCACAGAGCCTTCTTGATCACATTTGGCGACCACATTCTACGGCTCTTATTACGGAACTCCGAAACTTGGTTACCAAATTTCACAAATTGACCACCGTATAGACCCTTGTTGCTCTGTTTGTATATATTGGAAGGACCATACTTGTAGTCAGGGTATTTTGGTAAATCTTTTGGTACCACCACGTTGTGGGGCTTGATGTCACCAGCCTTAAACTCGGGTTTTACAGCAACCTGGCGCTTTACCACTGGCTTGTAAGTTCTGGCACTTGCTGCTGGTGTTGTGGAGAATGACCTTGCCAGCTGCTTGCTAGCAAAGGCTGATATCTGAGACAGCATGGCTATGATATGTCAAGATTATGGGTTATCGTCGGTGACAGGCGTACAAAACAAGCTAGGTAAATAACCTGTCTGTGAAGGTCCGATATACGTTGGCCACCTCTTCTCCTGACAATCGTCGGTACAGCGGATGGATGTATATACCAAGATTGTACGCGCCCAATGATCTTCTTTAAACGCAGTGCACAACAATTGTAAATACAAAGGGACTGGTACACCTGTTCCTAAGTATGTGCTACTGCCACGATACAAACTACTCAAATGTATATCTTACTTGTAGATATATGTATATATATATTTACATATATATATTGCTTATACTAGTTTCTCTACCTATCTATAGTCCTTTGACGACGGTGTTGGAAAGCATCAAATTCTAAAGGTGTGCGTTAACCGAAACATTGACCGACCATCACCAAATATGGTTGGTGCACTTCTCTCTCTCTCTCTCTCTACAAAAGCATATATATAGCACTCCACTATGGGTCGTAGATTATAAAAAGTGTGAAGAATGTGAAATTGCATCGTATGGGGATACAAGCAATGTTCCAATGGTACTCTGTAGTCTGATATTCTTATAGTGCTACACTCTTATTGCTGATAGCATAACATTACACACACTATTTGCAGCATATGTGTATAGTGTCCCTGAGCGATGAGGGTTTTTATACACTCCTATATTGAGACTCCATTAGCATGCCTACTCTCCAAAAACTCTCTTAAGAGTCCCCCACCTCTGCTTGAGATCCACATGGTTCTGCCTGAGGCTTTCTAGCTCAGTCTTGGTAGTGCTGTATTCCTCCTCTAATGCAGCGAGTTGTTCCTCTAGCAACCTGTTGGTTTCCATCACCTCGAGGTTGCGCTCCATGGTACGTTTCACCTCTGTTTCTATGTTTTCGCTCAGTTCTGACTGCTCCACCGAGAAGTTGGAGACGCCTTGAGCTCCCTTCTGAGATGATACCTCAGATTCTAGTGATTGCAGCCTCAAGTTGAGATCCGCAATCTCAGCCTTGAGAGACTTGTTTTCATCCTCGAGGTTAGCAATTGTCATTTTGCCCTGAACCATTTCGTTTGCAACCTCCACGTGTTCCTTATTCAACACAGCATAGGCAGCTTCAAGCATTCTGATCTCGCGCGTCAGCTGGCCGCTTTTGGTGCGCAGAGTTTCGATTTCCTCCTCACGTTCTTTTTCCAAACGGTGGATCTCCTCATGCTCGGCCGCATACCTCCTGAGCGCTAATGGCAAGATCTTGACACCCATAGAGTCTCGAACAAAGTCATCCAACCTGTATGTATCTATGCTGATCTCCGATTGAGAGGATAGAGGCGGTTGTTGGGAGATTGTCCCAAGAGTTTCTGGATCTGGTTGTAACCCTCCATCAGTCTTAGGATCCAATACATAGTAGTAGAATAGCTTCTCCTTCAGGAAGGCAAGCAGCTCATCGAACTGTAGAGTCAACAGATGATCCTTACTCTTCAGCATAAGATTAACGGCGAACTTGAGGAGAGACTCGAGACCCTCTGCTATTACTACGTCATATATACGCAACACCATATCCAATGGGAACTTGTACCCAAACACTGTAAGAAACCACTGAGTTGCATACATGGAGGAACGCACACCCTGTCTGAGAAGATGGGTATGTAATTCAGGTGCCATGTCTTCGATTAACCGGTCGAACTGGTAAAGTTTTAAATGCAATCCAGGCATATCGGGCAAGTAGAGGGAGCGGAAGTTGTACGACTGCATGAGATTCACTAGCAGACAGAAGGATTCGCTCTCGTCCATGTTCATCAGCAGTGGCACGGTGAGAAATGCCATCCCCTGGGTGTACCCCACCTCTGGATCCAACAGGGAGTATGCCTTGATCACCTCATACAGGTCATTAATTCTATCTTTGACATCACTCCTCGCCACAAATGCCGTTCTGGAGAGGTCTCTCCGTATAGCCTTTGAGTGGATGGAGTCCTTGCCCTTCAGCCCACGGTACTGTTCTTCAAGGGCAAAAGACTTGCTATTGGTCATTAGCTGCCACATCATACCACGCAATTCCCTAGGAACACCCATCGTGATGCTCTCCAACAATTTCTCCGGCTCGTGTTGGGCAACTGAAGGGTAGTCATTGGCCACTTGTGACCAGAACTCCCAGTCAATCGCACCCATCAGGGAACCATCACTCACTGCGTGTATCCCCACTTTGATTTCATTGAAAGTATTACGAATGGTGTTGGCACCAGTGGTGAGTCTTTCCTTCTCATTCTCTGATTTGGCGCCTAATTCCTCCGCGTTTTCGGTAAGGCGAGACCACAACAGATCGTAGTTTTCTCTTCCAGAGAGATGACGAAGAGACACCAGATCATCAACAGATGCTTCTCCATGAGACGAGCCATTCTGAGCAGTGCCATTCTGTTTAGGTTTGAGACCAAACCAACTTCTGATAGCCTGAACAGGCTGTTGCCCAAGAGACGGTTGTTGTTGTTGGGGAGACCCTTGGGTCGCAAACTGCTCGTTGATGAAGTAATCATCTTCAGGGCTATTGAAATCTGCTTTGTCAACCACAACTATCTGATCACGCAGCGGAAGCGGCGGAGGCACATGTTTTGCGTCTTGCGATTCACCAGTGGGTGCCGATCGGAGATCATCATCACGTGCCGGCAATGGTGGAAGAAGAGGATCTGATGGGTCTGCAACGACATTGGTCACTGACCCTTCTTCGCGTACAAGGATATCAGCCTCCTGAGATTGTTGAGGTTCCTGGGGTTCTTCTAGTGGTTCTTCTAGTGGTTCTTCGGGTGTATATGCTGGCTCTCCTTTCTTTTCCTCTGGTGTGTCCTCAATACTTTGCTGTACAGTGGGAGGTTCATTTAAATCAATCGCATTCTCCTCCCTAGCTTCTTTACCCTGATGTGTTTCATCACCTGACACTTTCTCTGCAACTTCAGTAGTCTCTTGTAGTGAACCCCCCTGTGATGGCTCATCATCTGTCACCTCTTGTATATTGTGGGGAGAGTCGGCTGGTTCGGCTGCGGCATCCGGTGTCTCAGTCGAAGGTTCAGCCTCTTGGTGAGAATCCTCCTGAACAACGTCTTCAGAGTCTTGTTGTTCATTGTCTTGTAATTGTCGGTCAGACTGACTGGAGCCAGCTGTTTCAGTGTGATCTGCTATGTTCTCCCCTAATACATCGTGCTGTGCAACACCCTCAGCTTCTGCATGCCCATGATCCTCAGTATCAGACATCGTTCAACGAGTTACAGAAATAGGCAATCTAAATGTACATATATATGTAATTATAGACATGCACTATATTTGTATATCACAGATACTCCTGTAAAGCCGTGATTTGAGGATCTCCAAAATTTCTGCAATTTCCAGATCGTCTCCTCTTCACCTTATCTACACACGTCTTGCAATCGCTTTTGCCTTTAGTGTATGCCAGCCAGCCATAACACTAGGTAAATATTTACGTGCATACATACCATCCCCTGCTGTAGGAGAGATGCCTTGTCCTTCTCCCAGTCTGCCTGCCCATCTGCCAGTTTACTCTGCCAGATTGCCTATGTGTCTATCACACAGCTTGCCTGCCAGATTGCACGCCCTGCCGTGCCTTCCTAGCACTGAGTGCGGATGATATGAGCCAGTACATGGGGCGCTTGGATCTCCGTAGTGGAGGACTCAAGTTTGCGAGGAGGGTTAAGATATGGGGTAGACACAAATGGGTAGTGGCACACATACTGAAGGAGACAGACAGTTCACACATAAAACAAAGCAGATAATCAATGGCTGGAGCCATGTCTGTGGGCTGGGAGTATGCCTGTGGGCTGGGAGTATGCCTGTGGGCTGGGAGTATGCCTGTGGCTGAGCTTTTCTGTAGCTGCGTGGCTCCATCACATGGCTGTGTTCATACTCTCTAACAGTTTGCTGTGCGGTTGCACAGCGCTATACTGCAGCCTCAGTGGATATCAAAGGATGATGGCTTTTTGAGATGCACTGGAGGAGATTCACTAGGGGCAAATTCACTAGGGGCAGATTCACTAGGGGCAGATTCACTAGGGGCAGATTCACTAGGGGCAGATTCACTAGGGGCAGAGTCACCAGGGGCGTTACAACACAGGATATGCAGCAAAGGGTGTAGTGGCCATACTCACACTCAATTTGACACAGTTGTATGACCTCTCGCATGGGCAATCATTGGTACTGGTCTCTAGATAAGTATGTAACAATATATAAGGAGGTAATGCGGCACTTCGAAGATTCGCTCCCTATATGAGAGGACTCAGCTAAGAGCTCCCCCTATTCATACTAATTGATGTAGGTGATCCTTGGCAAACGGTGCAGATCATTGTCCGCCTTGACTGGATCTTCTGGTGGCTGTTGGTAACCGTGTAGACTCTGTTGACCATTCTGGGGAGTGGGTCTCTTCAAATATGGTGGCGCCGCTGGTCGTACCTCTTCCGTGGAATATACATAACAATGGGAGAGAATAGATTTACTAGTCACATAATATAAACCTACACATAACGGTGGATGCTTTATGTAAGCTTGTCTGGCAACATCCCACTTGCATTCTCTGAAGATATCCGCGGCGTTATTCTGGCTCTTGCTGAGGTGTCCAGAAAGTAGGCCCACTCACACATAGAAATGAAACCCTCGATCTTTCTGCGTATCTCTCACTAAACCACAACAACAACATCTATACACACACTCACAAAATCCCTTGTCTTTATTCTCTCACATTCGTCGTATCTCTCTGCGCATCTTTAATCATTTTGAGCTCAAAACGAAGGATAATAGTTAACCTTCGCGTAACCATATTCTGCTCATGAGAAAATGCCGCGCAGAAGACCCCACCTGAATATCAATATGCATCACCACAGTCATGTCTACTTTTCCTCCTCCTTGCCAACCTCCGTTTGTCCTGCTGAAACACAAACTCGAAAGGCTTGACTGCACGCGAGAAGCTAAACCATGCATGTTGCCTCTATTGGCAGTGCAATGCCCTACACCTTGACCGGAATTAATCCGCGAGCTGCAAGAGCCATGCATCCTTTTCTCCCCGGAGGGACTCTCCATGGGGAAGCAACCGCGAGGCAAGATCTGAAATGCAACATACGCTCTGTGGAAACCCGGAATGTCTGCTGCATCTCCGTTGCTCCAGATGCAACGAGATGCCCACAAAAAATAGTTCATATCCGAAAAACTGTGATCCGTTTATACGTCTTATATTATTACATGGACTTGTCACACCACAAAGCACTCATATTACAGCTCCCAGAAAGGAATAACAGTGTTATGAGGATTAGTAAGGATTCGCAACTTGAATCATTGCAAAAGAAATTACAAGTCCCCGCCGGATTCCAAATACATTCGTTCATAATATCTCAGCCTTGCGTGTCTTGCGTTTTTTCTGCAACTCACCCTGAACACCTCTCAATGCAGCAGCACTCCAGGTGGGCTCTAGATTCTCCGTCACTTGGCAACTCCCGAGAGTTTTTCCGTTACCCCACTACAGCTCCACCTTCAATTTCATGCATGCTGCACCTTTTCCGGGGAAAATCCGGTCGCATGCATAAGTAAGCTTGTTTGCGTCGTTCACTTGAAAAACAACTCATCAAAGGCACAACACAAGAATAACCGACCTCGACAGTTTGAGCCCAGGTAAAAGCGTCCGAAAATTCTGTCTGAAAAAACCAAAGGGATCACCATTCTATCTATCAAGTATAACAACTCGTTTCCTAGAAATAAACTTTACATAAACAATAATTGGAAAATATCACAAATGTATTTTAAAACATAAACTAGTCAAAAAGTGACTTAAAATTCGTTAGAATCATTAGTTTCTTAGCAAAATCATAAATAGCTCAAACGGAGTCCTCGCCCTTAGCAGCAACCTCGTCATGCTCAAGGTCGGAACCATTCTTCTCAGCAAGACCCATATCGGCAGCAAAGGTAGAGTGTGGCTTCCACTTGGAAGAGCTACGAGCGTTGGTCTCCTCAAGCATTCTGTCAACCTGCTCAAGAGTAAGACCCTTGGTCTCAGGAATCAAAAAGTAAGAGTAAACAAAGCAACAGGTACAGAGAGAACCCCAGATGAAGAAAACTCTGGCCCCCAGATTACCCTTGTCAGTTCCGACCATATATGGGGTGATGACGGCAATGATACAGTTCCATAACCAGTTGGAAGCGGTAGATAGAGCAACTCCGCGAGAACGGATTGGAAGAGGGAAGATCTCACCAATGACAACCCAAGCACCTGGACCCCAGGTGGATGCGAAGAAGAAAATGTAGATACAGATGAGAGCAATCATGGCAGAGACAGCCTGGTGGCTCTGACCATCAGCAGTTCCGATGATAGCAGTCAAGAACTCACAGACAAGCATACCAAGAGCACCCCAGATAAGAAGAGGACGACGTCCAAATTTCTCAATAGACCAGAAGGAAATTGGAGTGGAACACACGTTGACAAGAGTCGTAATAAGAGACATCAAGAATGGGTTGCTGATAGTACCCAGCTCCTGGAAGAAGGTAGTACCGAAGTAGAAGATGAAGTTGACACCAGTCCACTGCTGCATCATCTGCAAAGAGGTACCAACAATGGTTCTTCTCAAGTTGGAAGAAGCAGACCAAACAGAACCCGAAAAACAAGCAGCCCATGACTGAAAATAGTTACCCTGTGGCATGAGGGAAGTCTCATACTCGTGGTTAGCAACAATCTCAGCAAGCTCCTCTTGAATGTACTGGGAGTCAGCTGGTTGACCACGAAGACGTGCAAGCACATCAGTCGCTTCCTCAATTCTGCCGTGCTTGACATAGAAACGTGGGGAGTCTGGCAAGAAGAAGAGACCACTACCAAGAATCAAAGCCCAAGCCATCTGGATACCAATTGGGATACGGAAAGCACCAGTGTCGTTACGGTTTTGAGTACCGTAGTCAACACAGGCAGCAAGGAGAAGACCGATGGTAACACAGAACTGGTAACCAGACACAAGAGCACCACGAACCTTTCTTGGAGCAATCTCGGACATGTAAAGAATGATGATAGCAGAGACGAAACCAACACCGAAACCAGCGATGAGACGACCAGCAACGATAAGACCCAACTGGTGAGAAGCAGAAACCTGGAGGATAATACCAACCAAGAAAATGCCACAACCAGAGATAATAGTGATACGACGACCGAACCAGTCAGCAAGGTCACCAGCAATCAAAGCACCGAAAAAGGTACCAGCGGACATAATAGAGGTAATCAGAGACTTCTTCCATGCAGGAAGAACGAAGTCGACAGAAGGAGTAGTAGCCTGGTCAAGACCAGTGAAGTTGTGGATGAAAATGTTCATACCCATAACACCAGAAATGTAACCGGTATCAAAACCGAAGAAGATACCACCAAAGGCAGCGAAAGCACACATAAGGTAGGCCTTGAATGTAACTGGGGCCTCAACACGGTCCGTGTTGGACGTGCCAGCAATAACGACAGCTCCACCAGCCATTTTAATTATATTATAGAAGAAATAATGTTTGAACTGATGAGGAATAAAAAAAAATCCCTGAACCAAAGGAAGGAGGCCTGATATTTATACTTTTTCAGAGGGTGGGGGAGTTGCAGATATCTCTGGGGATAACTGGGGAAAAGAGGGGCGGGTCGGAAAAATCCTGTCCATGCATGTTGGAGATCCGGGGGCGTGGGGCATGCATTTCAATCCCGGTCTGCGCTGCATGTCCTTGTCCCCCATAGAGGAGATCTTCCGGCCGGAACATTCTGCATGGTGACCTGTACATGTTGCATACAGGAACCTAATTCGGAAAAACTAAGACCGTACGGCTCCTTATGGTCGAGTTTTTTTGCTTACCAATTTCGCATCCTGCAATACGAAAATCATGACGCAAAAAAAAAGGGGGAAATGAATCTTTAGGGCTTGGATCTAATGCTGGAGGTGCAGATATTTTCTGGAGCAAAGCGGGGTAAGAAAAACGCAGGTTGGAAGCATAGTGGGCTAACTACAGAGATACTAAATTTATCAGGTGTTAAACTGGCCTGCATCCTTTAGATGGGGACGACGAAAGCAGTTTACTGAACCTGAACTGAAAATATCACTCCTCTTTAAGCCTCGTATTTACGGGCTCGGGGTTGACTGGAGAGGAGAGGGCAAACAGGGCTAAGCTAAAGCCTTGTCTGCGAAGACGGTAGGATTGCAAACACTCAGAAGTCTATTTTCGGGTCCACGTCTCTCCCTACCCAAAAGCAAACATCTAGAGAAGTAGCTAAACTCTAATGTAGCTCAGTTGCATAAAATGAGGGGTTTGAAATAGGCTTGATTATGGGATTCTGTGAACGTAATCTGCAACAACGATGTGGCCCTAAGAATTCTCTGTTATACGACAGGATTCCCACTCTCTATACTTTCCCTTCATCTCCTTGTCTTATCTGGTCCATATCACTTTGGAAATAGCTTCTTCATTGAAACTCCCAAAGCTTTATCTGACACAGTGAACCAAATCGCATAATATGAAAGATAAACATAGCCTTGCAACTCTCATACAACAGAAGTTAGGGAGACCCCATAGTTGCATGGATATCGTGAAAACATGAAACATGGTAGTCGTGTCCAAGCTGTTGTGAGCCAAGACTTCAAGAGTTGTTGAAGTTCTTGGCATCGCTGCATCACAAACCTCTTGATCGCAACATGGCCCCCCATCCCCCCTCAAAGTTATTCCGAGCTGAGCATAGAGACCTTCGCGAAAAATCGGGAATTCGGTCCGAATGCACAGACAGTTACTGCAATACACGGAAGAAATGAACCACTCACATGTGTGAGAGAGAGAGTGCGGCGGTGTGAGAACATTACATTTACAGTGTGGGAAGCTAGTATTATAGCAAATAATCATGATCATTCAATCAAATAGTGAAACCAAATAGCATCATACAAGCCGTGGTATCAAACCTGCTCGGCCTTGTCGGAGCCTATCTCCTCCTCGTGCTCGATATCTGATGAGTTCTTTTCAGCCAGGCCCATATCGGCAGCAAAGGTAGAGTGTGGCTTCCACTTGGAAGAGCTACGAGCGTTGGTCTCCTCAAGCATTCTGTCAACCTGCTCAAGAGTAAGACCCTTGGTCTCAGGAATCAAAAAGTAAGAGTAAACAAAGCAACAGGTACAGAGAGAACCCCAGATGAAGAAAACTCTGGCCCCCAGATTACCCTTGTCAGTTCCGACCATATATGGGGTGATGACGGCAATGATACAGTTCCATAACCAGTTGGAAGCGGTAGATAGAGCAACTCCGCGAGAACGGATTGGAAGAGGGAAGATCTCACCAATGACAACCCAAGCACCTGGACCCCAGGTGGATGCGAAGAAGAAAATGTAGATACAGATGAGAGCAATCATGGCAGAGACAGCCTGGTGGCTCTGACCATCAGCAGTTCCGATGATAGCAGTCAAGAACTCACAGACAAGCATACCAAGAGCACCCCAGATAAGAAGAGGACGACGTCCAAATTTCTCAATAGACCAGAAGGAAATTGGAGTGGAACACACGTTGACAAGAGTCGTAATAAGAGACATCAAGAATGGGTTGCTGATAGTACCCAGCTCCTGGAAGAAGGTAGTACCGAAGTAGAAGATGAAGTTGACACCAGTCCACTGCTGCATCATCTGCAAAGAGGTACCAACAATGGTTCTTCTCAAGTTGGAAGAAGCAGACCAGACAGAACCCCTGAAACAGGCAGCCCATGACTCAAAGTAGTTACCCTGAGGAATAAGAGAGGTCTCATACTCGTTGTTAGCAACAATCTCAGCAAGCTCCTCTTGAACATATTTAGAGTCGTGGGGTTGGCCACGAAGACGTGCAAGCACATCAGTCGCTTCCTCAATTCTGCCGTGCTTGACATAGAAACGTGGGGAGTCTGGCAAGAAGAAGAGACCACCACCAAGAATCAAAGCCCAAGCCATCTGGATACCAATTGGGATACGGAAAGCACCTGAGTCGTTACGGTTTTGAGTTCCGTAATCAACGCAGGCAGCAAGAAGAAGACCTATGGTGATGCAAAATTGGTAACCAGACACAAGAGCACCACGAAACTTTCTTGGAGCAATCTCGGACATGTACAAAATGATAATGGCAGAGACGATACCGACACCGAAACCAGCGATGAGACGACCAGCAACGATCAGACCCAAGCTGTTAAGTGAAGCCACCTGCAAAATGATACCGATCAGGAACACTCCACATCCGATAATAATGGTGATACGACGGCCGATGAAATCTGCTGAGTCACCTGCAATGAGGGCACCGAAGAAATTACCACAAGATAGGATGGAGGTGATGAGAGACTTCTTCCATGATGGCAGAGTAAAGTCCTCAGTTGGTGTAGCGGGAGGCGGTGGCAGACCTGTGTACTGTTCGATGAAATAGGTCATAGCCATGACACCGGAGATATAACCGGTATCAAAACCAAAGAAGATACCACCAAAGGCGGCGAATGCACACATGAGGTATGCCTTGAAAGTTACTGGTGCTTCGACACGCTCCAACGAGGTGGTGCCGGCGATAACGACTCCTCCGCCTGGCATTATGATTGTTAATTATTATAGAGAAAATGTCAATGGATGATCCATTTGACTGTGTTACGTTTTTAAGGGCGTGGGAGAGGGCTATTTATATTGCAACAGGGGAAGGAAGTGATCTTGGAGGGAGGCAGCAAGGGTTATGATTTCCAGGTACGGTTAGGGAGGATTCCACGCAATGAGGGCGGGGTGGTCTGTTTGTAGGCAGATCACATTCAGATTCTCCGACCAGCATCTAAGCTTCCGAAATTCAGACCTAAAATGAGCAATGAATATGCGGAAAAGTGGAGAGGGCTTCAAAAAACCTATGGTCATCATGTATCTGGAAACTCTACCCTCATGATAATCAATAGGAGCGGAGAAACTTGACACGAGAGAATGCCGCCCTTTATTCCTGGTTCTTGGCAAACTTTGCAGCAACTCTCACCACTTGGTACACAATAGATTCTCCAGAGGGTTCAACAGATGGCGATTCCCCAATCATTTGTCAGGAGTCATAGAAAGCCAAAGATCTGACTCCAAAAAAGCAAGGGTTCTATCTCAAAGTGCCTCTGCCGTGCCTCTGCCGTACCTTCCCCACAAGTTTGACGCGAGGGTCCCGCAGGTTTTGTTAGCCACACTTCCTTCTGTGGGTACGGGCTCCTCCAAGGAAGGCCGGCTAGAAAATCTGGGGAGAGAGATACAATGCATGGCTCCGCCCTTGGGGACTGTTCCGAAGCAGCACCTGCAGGTGATCACACTTTTTGGCTTGTAGCAGCAATTGACGCTAAAGGAATGCTACTATATTACTGGCTGGGAGGTGCGTCAATTTCTGTGGGGTGGCGGGACATGGATCTTCCGAGTTGAGGTACCCACCTGACTGCTTAACCCGTTTTGCAGCAGTCTGGGCCTAAAGACATTACTTACAAATTGTAAATAAACCCAAAAATAGTTATCATCTGCAAATATGGATGTACGTGACTGAGCAATTTAAACAAGTTTGGGCAAAATGAAAAGAAACTGTAAACTTCTGGGTTACGTATTGGTCAAAGAATTATCTTACTCATCAAATCCACTTGACACCAGCCAGAAGATCTAACTCTACCGCACTCTCATTTTATCCGTTCAATGCAAATTCATGTCTTACATCTGTGATCGCCCTGGTTACGGTCGGCATCTGAATCTAGGCATAATGCCCCGTAGGAACTGAGTTTGGTCTGGCCCTTACTTTTCAGAGAACGTACAGCAGTTGCGCATTCAGCGGTTACTATGACAACGTCGCTTCTCGCTTTGAAGTTCAGTTCTAGTCAACGGCTTTGGCTTTCTTCAACCCAAGATGGACCTCTTCTTGTCCACAACCCCTTGGGCGGACGCTCTAGTGTCTCTCTTGTGAACGGCATCACCCCATTGCAAGTTTTATCAAGGATAAAACTGGTTGTGCAGAGAATGGCTGTCAACGCCGCCGGATATTTGTGTCCCTATACCCTGGGCAAAATAATATTTTATTTCACGCTTAGTAAACACAGCTGCTAGACGCGTCATGCACTAGCATGAAAAGCGGGGCTACAGGATACTTGCCTGACTTTTATTTTTTAGCCCAGCCAGCTTGAAGCTTGCAGCCATTCTCTCCAGGGAGGAAGCGCCCTGGAAGACCAAATCCATGCACGAATATTTTTCCAGCCCACACCCGGGCTGGCTGTCCCCGCAGCAAGTTTTTCCTTGCTCGACCCATTTTGGGCGAGCTGCAGGTTTGCGGCTGTAGGGTTGCGCATGTCACAATGTGCACAAATGGGATTTCTCTTCCTGCTGGAATGAAAAACTCAGCAACCATCGGAGATACTTCTGCATGAGTGCCCTCCATCAATAGGATACATAATCCGAGGGTATGCATACTGTTGCATTGCATTTCCGAGAATTGTTCCAGGTGGGTCCCCACTTTTACTACTGCATCCTTGCTGCACTCTCACTGCTTCCCCGGTGGGGAAAGAGGCACGGTGTTCAGCACCACTCTCTGATGATGAGCGAGTACCTACCATACCCCTTGGGAAAAAACTGTCACGCAACGTCTCTTTGATCAGTAGCAGCCTTTGCCCCGCATTCTGTACACAGCAGTTAAAGGCGGTTTGAGATAACTTGCTTTTGTTTCCCAAACAACTCGCTATCTTCCCTGGATAATCATGAGCTGTCTGCCGGATAATCGAATGCGCGGAGTAATTCGAGTGGGGAAGATGCAGAAGTCCAGCTAAGCGGATGCTGGGTGGGGTGCGGAAGATCCCCTTGCGCAGATTGTCTCATGGTAAGTGGGTTGCTCCTTTGTTCACCGCAATCTGTTCCGGGGAAAAATCCATATCTCCACCCCTCCCCCCTTCATACAAGGGTTAATCCGAACAATAGAGGCGAGTGCCGGGACTTTGCGGAAAGGCACCTTTCGGTTACCGGTGTTCCAAACCCCCTCCGTCCAAGAGATATTCAGCTAGGGATGTACGGTGATGACAAGCTGTTTCAAAAAAATGTTCGGATTAGCCCAGCAAATCCGAACTGTGGTCAAAATGTCAAATAATTCGAAATAATATCCTTGAGCTGTCGTGATAAGGTATCGACTGTATTGTTGCACAACCCGCTGACTCATCCCCTCTTATACCCCCTCTTTCACTTCGCCTTTCTCCGTAAGAAGATCTTTGCCGAGCTCTTGGCACGACCCAAGTAGAGCTTTTAAGAGATAGTACAACCCCTCCTCAGTCTGGCAACGCCGAAATCCCACTAACCTGCCCTAAGGTTATGCAATTGCAATTTGTCTGTGTGGCAGATCTCAGAGATGGCAAGACAGCAACTGAGCACACCTGGAAGAATACTTCAAAGTGGGGTATCCATTCTCCCTCTTCATGGAACGTCGTCGGTGGGTTAGGTGGAGAAGCCGCTCTTTGCTCCGAAAACGTTCAGCCGATAAATGTCTCTCTGATAGCTATGACGTTCTAACGAGGGATAGATAAGCCCCCGCCAGTAATCCGATTAGCAGATGTGTAAACTCGGCAATCGACCGGTTGGAGGGAAATCTCTTGACTATAATGGACCCTCCTCTGTCAATGTTCTGAACTTTTCGCTAATCTACTGTAAGTCAAAATAAAATACCTTGATAATAAAAAAGACGCCCAATATATTGCACTAGACTTTAAAACCAACCGAACTGACTCAATAACCATATCTATCTATAAAAAAATGCAAACCCGTAATCACTCACATCACATCACCCTTAAATCTTCAACAAGCATGGCACCAAATCCATCTTCAGCACGAAGTAATGAGCCAAGCTGGCTATCAAGTCCAAAGAAAGGGTCACTTGTCGAAACCACAATGGGCCCGCTACCTGGCATGGATGCTTCTGGAGAAGGCGCATCACTTCCTTCTCCCAGAGGTATAGAATGGATTGAGTTGCCAAAAGAAGACAAAACTGGTAAGAACTCCTCTTCTCTGTCCTCCTCCAAGCCTGAGAAAGAAGAATACGTGTGAGAATCTTCTAAACCCTCGTTGACTATAGAGATATCTTCGTCATAAGACAAGAAGGGTTCGGGGTCAAAAGAAACTGGGGAAACCACACTGGATTGTAGAGACTCCTGAGAAGTGTGATCCTGCATCACCTCATAAGAACTTGAAAACTCCTGAGTTGAGGTACTTGCCCTACTCATTGTTGATAAACTCTCCAGCTCTTGTGAATCTCTGACAATGCCGTACTGAATGCCTATGTCCCTCAACAGAGCCTCACACCTGGCTGTGTCACAGTTGGGGAACTGAATTCTTACAATCTCTCCATTGTTTTCCATGGGGAGACTACCAAAAGTATCGTTAATGAGTTTCACCTCCTCATAGATACGTGTCAGCTTTTCCTTGTAGCTGATAAAGTCAGATTCGAAGTCTTTCATCACCTCCTCGTCCATCAAAGTGACTGATGGCAAAGACCACTTGAATGCGGGCTTCAAGTTGAAGTCAACTACACAACCTTCAGAGAAGAGATTGGATGCTTCTGAATCTGTTCTTGCAAGATTTACACACTCAATGGCATATGCGCGGCTGGCATTGATGGAGCCACCGTGCTGCTTTATGGCGCTTGCCGTCTTGCCCATGTTGCCTGCAAATGTGCCCGGGGCAGCCACCATTGCCCTAATACTATCTGTAAGACTCTGTGCTGCAGCACGCGATACATTCATATTATAAGTTGAAAGTAAACGGGAATGGAACCCCAAAAAATGCTGATACATTCCACCAGGGAACATACCGCGGGTCACTAGTTGTAGGCCAACGCGGTTTGTAACACGAAATGCAGAGTAAGGCCAGAGACTCGAAACAGCATGGGTTACTGTTTGGGCACGCAGAGGATTGATGAACCCTGTTGTGTTCAACGACCTCAAGCTGGACTTTGCTGCCATTGAACGAGCAGCATAGGCAGCCGGGAATGTAGAAAAGTAGCGCCTGTTGTTGAAGCCTGGCCTATTTCCGAATGAGGGGGCAGCTCTTGAGTTTTTCACAGGCACAGGGACTCTTGCAAGCTGTGGTTGATGCTGTTCTGATTGTTGTCTAATGACATTCTCAGCGGCTTCAGCCACCTCGTTCAAGGCCTGTTGAACCTGTCTTACCGCGCGGCGGGACAAGGATATCATTGTTCTTATTGTGGACATTGTGCTTTGATTACCACCTTGTGAAGATTATGAATATTGTAAAGTTATGTGAAACAAAACGAATAATGAAATGAATATGAATATAATGAGTCAAAATAGCCTATCCAAATGCCTATGTTGTGTAATGCATCAATAGACTTCTTTCTGGTTATACGAACAATGTATATAGGTATTTACACATATGCTCATATATAACAAAGTGTATTATATGTATTATATTCCTTTAAGGATGATATCGACCTCACTTCTTCCCTTACACCGTCTGTTGTGTGTTTGCTGATTTGTTTGTTCGTTTCACCTGTATACCCACAATCGAGCAGCTAGAGGTGGCAAACTGGAATCAGACAATCAACTTCAACAGAACAATAACTAATGTTGAGGTGAGTGGTGGACTTGATGTGGATCGACCGTCTTTAGATTAAATAGTGTTGTCAACAACTGATTCTGGGGGCCAGGTTACCAGCGGGTATTGTGTTTGTGTCTTATCGTGTTTTTTCTCGTATTGCTCACATCAATATACTCTCTCCAATCTGCTTACCATACCATACTTGTATGGTAGTAAAGCCCTGCAAGACTGGGGAAGAGGAGGAGGAGGACAAAGAGGGAGGAGGGATAGGCACAGGGTGCATAAAGATGAGGGAGGGCACAGAGAACAAGGAAAAAGTGTGACTCCACAAAAGCTCATCCCCTACTTTGAGTGCATGGCCCAGTTTTGCTCAGAAACTTGTATGGCTTCTGTGACCTTCTCCCGGCTTTGTCGGTCGGAGATGGCATGCATCTCGGAGATGGCATTTCGCTTGTTCGAGCCACTACGTGAGAAGGAAGGAATCGAACAAGGAAGGAATCGAACAAGGAACTCAGAATAGTGAATGATAAAAAGCCTCAAGCACTGTACTGAATACTTGACTGGATCTTGAAGTAAAAAAGAAATCCTACAAACTGTTTCTCTTTATAGTTTATGTAGATCAAGGACATCAGCTCTTGGAGCCAGAGGCTTGTCCATATTATGAATAGCCCACCAGCGAAAGGAATATTTCAGCTACTAAATCTAGTGGCAAACTTCGAGTAGATCTTTGGTATAAAACCTCTTGTTGATTATAGCATTGTCTTCTAGAGTCTTAGTCCACCATTCATTCCTTGTTGTTGTATCTCAAATTACAGGTACACGTATCATATGAGTATTATCCTTTATAGGTTCATATAATCATTACACTCAGCTTTACAGCCAAAAAGCAGAAACCAAAAGCAGAAACCAAGCTGAGAAAACCAGACTTTGATAACCAAAAGCTGAAACCACAAAATCTCTCTAAAAATAACAATTCTGCAAAATAGAGTCAAAAAAAGTTTAAAAAAATATTACACTTGTGGAATGATTGATGCCCCTCGTCATCTTAGTCCTAGACACAGCTACTGGTGTATCCCTGCATCATTCCTAGTGCCAAAGGACATCGGGTCCATGAAGTCATCAAATATAAGCGAGTAAATGTCGCTCAAGAGATCCTGGTTATTGCCGTGCTCAGTCATTTCTCCATTCATCCCCGTGCTGTTCATCAACCCATTGACAAGCTGAGGCTGTTGTTGGAAGGCTCCCATATGACCATTCGTATTTGCACCATCCATTCCTCCATTCTCCATTAAACGGTCACCTGCCGTCCCTGGCCCTGGCTGAGAAAACAGAGAAGCAGGTGTCTTCATCTGCAGAGGCTGCTGTTTGAACACATCCGCATCAGGCATGCCAACTTCCTCGTTTGTGACACCGGGTGTTAGAGAGGTATAGTTATACAACAGGTTGTCTCCCTCTGCCATCACAAAGTCACACTCCTCAGGATTCTCTGACTCCTTCTCCGTCGTTCCCATGGGAACCACGCTGCCCCCAATCATACCGGCAAACAGGTAACTATTCCCATTCTCCAAGTTGGGAGGTTGGTTGTTGTTAACATTGTTAGATACCACCGTCGCACCATCTGTAAACGCGTTTAGGAAGTTCATTGAGCCATCCTCCAAGGCTCTAGGAGGATGCTGGTGCGAATCGGCAACTCTTGGGGTGTGTGGGTCTATAGGAAGCTGAGAATGGGGAAGGCCAGGATGGTTGAACATGTCATTATTGGATATCGACTGATATTTGGCACCCCCCGCTGCAACAGTATATGGGGTTCCAATTATATGCTGCGGTGGTGGTGGCTGTACAAAAGGGTTTGCAGAAAACTTACCCTCAACTACTGTGCTCTCCTGGGCACTACTTTGTAAGGACTGCAGCCTTTGCATATTTTGTATGTCTGGCTTCATATCTATTTTCTTCATTCCCTCATTGTGCTGCTCTATCACGGATGAGGTTAGCCTATCAATGACTTTGATAAAGCTGGATGCCAGACTGTTGCATTTGGCAACACTGTTGAGTGCCCTTTTGGTAGTGTCAATATCGGCAATCCAACTGTCTGCATACTTGCTGTTTGGCTCAGAGCAGACACACACAATTGGTATCAATACAGCCTGGAAAATAAAGTAGGTGGCATACCAAATGGCAATCACCGACGCTCCATGGTGCTCGTCATCATCTGGTGCATTGGTGTTTGCGTTTGTGTCGCCACGGGGGCTTTTCCTCGAGTCGGTGAGAAACCTCTCTACAGAGATGATTGTATCGTGAGCAGCAGTCAAACAAATCCTACGGCAGTCCTTAGCAGCCTGTGTCTTGCTCTCTTGGAGCACTTTAGGGTTCTGTACACCAATGACCCTCTGCCAAATAAACGCTCTAAATAGAACAATTTGGAAGTTCTTGTAACGCCAAATGAGCCTATTTCTAGCCAAGTTGAACCACTCTGGTATTTTAGTCTCGCTGGCAGTGTAGAGATTCTTTGGAGTAAGCTTGAAGAACTGAAGGTGAGCCAGTTCATCATTCTCGTCAAAGTACGGCGGAAGGTCAGCAACAAACCTTACTAGCCACTTGTTCATGTCAAGGCACTCCTGTACTGAGGGTGCAGGCTTCGACATGATTCTGTTATAGATGGGGGTGGTGAGCTGGGTAAACTTTGTCTGTTGAATCAGTCCAGAATACAGCGTGGGGTAAGGCTTGTTGAGCATTTCCTCAGTGATCTCAGAAATGGTGTCATCGAGCATCAACTCTTTGAGTTCTTCATCATTGATATTTGAAACGGGTTGGATATCAACCATTTCTGGGGGCGGCAAGGCAATGGGGCGTCCAAATGTGATTGAGGCACCCGCATCAAATATATAAAGCCCCCACCATAACCTACGTCTGATCTCATACTCAACAACACGGTTCTTTTCAACCGCTGCGGTTGACCATCTGGCGCGCTTATCCTTAGGTACAAATTCCCTGTAAAGACCCAAGCTCATCGCCATTCTAACTGCTATTCCAAGGTAATTCCACCCCGTGTTGGGTTTGTTACGCTTTTGGGTGTAATTACTCAATAGCACGAGGGTACTCAGCAGCATTGCATTTCCACACTCAAATGCACCCGCTGCCTTGAGGTGAACCTTTGCACGGCGGTAGTATATCAAATCGATGTTGCTATTCTCTCCATTGGCACACCAGCATCCAAGTGCCAGCACGGTGTTGAGCAAGCCCTGCCATATATCCTCATTTTTGGCCTCCATCTCCCTGTTGAAGTACTTGATAAATGTCTCCTTGTGGAAAAAGGGGTAGGATGTATGGTAGTACTTGAAATACGAAAGCAGAAACTGCTGCTGTACAAACCGGGAGCTTAGCTGGGTGTCAAGGTCCTGACCCTTGCGCTTTATATGTGCACTGTCACTTGTAACGCCTGCTCCTCCACTGTTTGTTGTGCCACTTGTTGTGGTTGTTGCTGTGCTTCCATCTATTTCACTTCCGCCGCTCATTTGAAGAAATGGTACATCGGAATTACTCTGCGAGGAATCTCTGTGCCTCTCGTCGTTGGGTCCGCCGTTGGTTCCATATGAGTGCTGTGTATTATCAACCTCCTCCAGAGTGTTGAGCCGCTGTGAACCCGAAGATGAATCGGCTCTGCCAGCTTGAAGCGCTCTAAGAAAAGTACTACTGGAAGCCAAACCAAAATACCCAGTGCCAACCATTTCGGAAAGGGCAGCCATTCCGTCCGTAGACGTCGCATGGAGGTTAGGGCTTGTCGTTGCGGATAGCGAGCCTCTGAGCTTTTGCATATTGAGATCGTCAAATGAGGCAAACGAGGAATCCTTGTGAAACTCCTCTGTTGGAGACGAAGAGCCAGAGGTGGGCACCAAAAGCTCTTCAGACTCATCCTCGTACCAGTCGAACCCACTGAGAGCATCGTTCTGGTTGTAATACTCGGGGAATGGTTCGCGTTGGTTCCTTGTGTGGTCTGTTCTGCTTATCTCTGTTGGTGGAATTAAGGCATCCCGCAGAGAGTCCCTCAGAGACTCCTTGAAATTTGGCGATGATCCGGTCGATGACTGGCTATTGCTGTACTCTGCAAGAGAGGCCCTGAGTTGGGGCGAAACGCTATTGCTCAGAGGAGCATTGAGAGGGTGGCCGCCATTTAGCAAATTATCAAGGTTCTCGTTGGGTAGAAGCTTGGCAAATATACTCTCCAGCTGGTGCACACGGTTCTCCACCTTGGTCAAGTGGGCTCTAGTGAGAGGAGAACGCACAGTACGTGGCGAATATATGCATTCCCAACCATGTGCAATGCACTTGGAACATTTGGGGTACTGCTTGGAACACCGAAGTTTCCTCTTCCTACACGAATCACATGCTTGCTCAATACTCTCCTGAAGTGCAGCATGCAGATGCTGGTTAATGCTTTGAGTGTTGGAGTTGCTGTGATTGCCGTGATTTGCATACGTTCCATGCCCATGGTCATGTAGATGGTTGTGTCTGTGATGGTGATGGTTTTGTTGAAATATTGAAGTGGCGTGTGGAGCTGCCGGGTTATGTAGGGCCGCCCTTGCTGTGACAGGTCTCATCTCATCTTCCTGCTCCTGTTTTACGGCACCATATGGCGCACCCTGGTTGTTCTGTATTGGTTGTGACATTGAGGTGAGTTGGGCCTTGTAGTGTTATGGTGATTAATCTTGTCGATGATGTTGTGTGAAACTATTCCTGATTGGGTATCGTTTTTAACGTTTTACTTTTTCACTCCTATCCAACCCTTATTTCATACTCTAAGCAATGAACAATGAACTAAAGACAGCTGAACATATATATCACAAAGTATCAGCTGGTTGTCATGATTTGCATGATATAGTTTGTCTCTCTCTGTGTCTGTGCTGTCTATCTCTCTCTATGTCTCTTTATGTGTTTCTCTGTTTGTGTCTCTGTGTATATATATTTATATACTGAAATAATCTGATATTGCACACACAGGTGTCTCCTATATGCATATGCTATATGTATGTCAGGCTAGCATGAACCATAGATATTAGACGCCAAAGAAGGATATGAAAGTATGTTAATGTAGAATGTTAATCACCCTTATTCATGAAACATCACCTGTATATAATATATCGTTTGAAATTTCCTCTTTGCATGCTCCAACAACGTCAGGTTTGAGCCCCCGGGCTCTAATGTGACATTTCGGCTCGCCCACACAGCATCGCACGCCCGGGCCAAATCAAAAGTAACGCAGGGTAATGCTTTATAATCCTCTGCATCCGTACATACAGCCGCATACGCATCATGAGCGCGGAGGTAAGCAAAACTCCGTTGTTTGTGCGTGCGTTCGAATAAAGTGAGTGAGGTGGTGCCACGGTGCAGTGAAAAGTAGGCGACAAGATAAAGAGGAGCTACAGGGGGTTAAGGCGAGAGAGGGTTTGACTTGCCATCGCTTGAGTGACCTCAAAGGCAGGCAGCAATATGAGGGGGGCAACAGGAGGCAACAGGAGAGGGCAATAGGAGGCAAGAGGAGAGACCAAGAGGATGCTGCAAGAAGGTAAGAGAGGGCCAATTGCAGCACAGTAGACGGAAACAATTCGGTGCTAGTTTTATTGTTAGCTATTATGAAGGGAAGTCTAAGGCATGGCAGAGGGCCTGAATAACATGTTCTATGCTTGGAAAAGGGTTACACACGCATAATCATCTGTGTGAGGTACAGATTGGCTAGATACAACAGTTGCTCCCCTTCCATAATCAGATGATTTGATGATTCATGCTGCTCGGAAAAACACGAGACTAATGAAAACGGATTCTGGAAAAAAAAATTTGAACAATAGGGGGGAAGATTGACAACGGGAGTGGCATTGTAGAAAAGTTACACGTCTGAGGTTGACACTGCCGTATGCACATCTCAATCCCTCTACAAGTGGGCCAGCTGGGAAGCTTGACTACAGAAGGTGCATAAAGATTATCCGAGATAAGAGACACCGGACAAATGGTGGTAAGCTAGCTATTCAGGGGCATGACACCATCATCATATTAGAAAGAATTTAACGATTTGGAAAGACAATATAAATCATGTTTAAATGTTTAAATACCCTTATTGCATTATGCCAGAAATTCCAAGGGCGTCTAGATGAGAAACCATCGATTCAAACTTCCTGTTGTGTGGTAGCTGTGGTGTATCGCAAGCCAAAGGGTTGACAGCCGAAAAATCACCCAACGGTAAGCGAAGACGTCTAAATATGCTGCTGCGATGCAGAATAAAGTGAGCGCACTTTTTGGCGTGTGCGAACTCATTACATTTAGGCTTCCTAAGCATCTGTACTTTTTGGCATTTTAAGCCAGAGGAGTTTTAATTATTATGCTGAATTGATTTATATGCGTTGATTTATTTATGAGTGCTTGCTTCGTTTGTTCTCTTGTCTCTGAATGAGAGACAGATCCCACTGGATCCCACTGTTGACCCCACGTTACTAAGCATACGACAGGGTCAGCGGAAACTACACGGGCACATAGATAGAACAATGACTAAGATGGCCGAGGCCTCCGCGTTTTAGCCTCTCGGAGTCCGAGAAATGGGATGGGCTGCCTGGAAGGAATTAGAAGGCAGTGGCTGTAACACTAATATATTTCGGACATTACGGAAACATAGTAAAGGTGTACGTCCAAATGCCGCACGCACATCCTCAGGCTTCAAGCAAATGAAGATTAATTGGGTCCAGATGCTTGTAAGCGCAACGGGCTTGTAGATGAATGGAGTTTAAAAACCTTGAAAAAGAAAGAAACCGGCGAGGAGGGTGAAACGGAGAGTCCTGGATCCTGGGAGGTGTGTGCTTCCTACGGTGGTCTCCTATGGTGGTGGTCTCCTATGGTGGTGGCCTCCTATGGTGGTGGTCTCCTATGGTGGTGGCCTCCTACGGTGGTGGCCTCCTATGGTGGTGCCCTATGGTGGTGCCCCATGGTGGTCTCCTAGGCTGGTGGTCTCCTATGGGGGCATCTCGTGTTGGCTGCCTATGGTGGCCTCCAGTGAGTGTTGTAGTGGGTATTATAGTGGATGCTACACTGTTATAGTGAATTATGGTAGTCCTATCATAGCCACTACTATACCTCCTGTTACATTAGCTATTACAGCAAATAATTATAGTGAATTTTTCTTTTATTTTTTTCTTTCAGACATTTTTTTTCCTTCTTGTGTATTTCGTATATTTCATCCTGGATGTGAAGATCCTCTACTCTGTGATCAGAGACTAAAAAAATGTGAACAAAATGCAAGATCAAAATATGCCCTCCAGCTGAAATAATTGCCATGTTATTTAAACCTGAAAAAAATAATATTCATAATACATTCCACCTCAACACTCTCTCAAAAATTCCGACTCCAAAAAATACTCATTCGTTGTAAACGATCACTTAACTTAACGCTAATATATTATACACTTGCTGCTCATCACGGTAGTGCGCGTGCCTCGGCCTTAATCGTTAAAGAGTAAACAACGCGAACCCCATCTTTACGTGTATGCTAAACTTTCTTAGCTTAGCTAGTATGCATACAGTAAGGGACAGGAAGAGCAGAGCAGAGCATAGAGAGCAGGAAGGAGATGGGGAGGGCATACGAGGAGCGCAGAGAAAGGCTTGTGAGACGAAAGGATGGCCACACATGGTGGAAGATCTGGATATTCGTGATAAGCGGCAAATTTGACTTGGATAGGGGTCACACACACCACACCAAAGAGAAAGGGGAGACCCATAGAGGGAGAAACCAAGAAGCCGCAGCCAAGAAGCCGAAGCCACTGACTGGTGCCATATGCATAGAAGGCGGGACTTTGGGGTATGAATACATGGCACGCAAAGAGGATTATGATTGTTAGTAAGGAATAGGCCCATGATCTCATAACAACTCTAGTGAAGCAACGACACATCAACAACTCTCGACACTTACAGCGAAAGAAAGCAATCCCCAATTCTCCATTAACGAACCATAACGGCTTGATCACCAGTGATATGGTGGTGTATAACCTTGAGTCCCACCTCAAGTGGCTGGACACCTGCAGAGCAAATATACCAAAACCTCTAAGGGTGCGAGCATCGATAATCACATACTCCAGCTCTAATGAAGTAGCTACATCACGACAGGATCCTCCTATACCGTCCAACGATATGGACGAAACGAATGTGGTTGGTGACAGTACAATGCACCCTGGCATTTCACACAACGGTAGCAATCTCTCTCCATCACTGCAATACATTCGTCGCAACACACCGAGTTTGAGGGCAACAAGACTAAAGGAGAGTGCAATATCGGTCCCTCCACCTCCAGCCTCTGTTGTTCCAACCCTCTCTTCCTCTGCGGTGATGCTGCCGCCCCCACCAGCGGTGATCAACAACAATGGGAACCTACAAATCCACCGGTATGCAAGCGGTCGAATAAACAATAGGCTTAGGCCAGAATCAGCAATGATTGATTTGACACAGGATAACTCGGATAGCGATGCAGATGAAACGCCAAAGGATCCTGGGCGAAGTGAAAAAGAAAAGTCGCCCATACTACAGAATAACTCAAAAAAAATAAAATCCAAACCGGCTCAGGCTCAGGAAAAGCAATCTCCACAATCATCCGAGGAGGAATTCCATGACTGTTCAGAAGTGATTGATAACCCGCAGTTGGCCAAAGCCATAGAGAGTGGTCATGGCAGGTTATCCAATAAGCGTCATCCTTATGAGGAAAAAGAGAATATTGCACCGAGTCGAAAGAGGGTAAAGGGAATAGCCTCTACAGACACCTCTACAGACGCCTTTATGGACTCTAACCGCCACGGAAGTGGTGGTTCATTGCAAATGTCACAGAGACGACCCGATACGTCGACTCAAGAGGATAATAGAGTTGACAATTTCGATATTGACGATGATGATATTGAGCAGTTGCTTTCAAGAGGCAATTCATTCAGACAGCCTAAGCAAGATGATCCCATTGCCAACGCCAGTGCTAATGAAATATCTAACCCCCTCTCAATGATCGATTTGATAAAATTGCAGTCGCAGTATATTGAACTCTGTGAGGCAAAAATGGAGTTACTTCTCCAAAAGATAACTATCTCAGAAAGTACCGCTCTTTCTGAGGATATGAAGCGTAGAGAAAAATCCCAACTTGCTCCTTTGATAGATAAGTTGGATGTAGAGTGTAGGTTGTTAAAGGAGAAAATAGAGGGACAAACACAAGATGTTCGTTCTACAATGGATCAGGATTCTCGTAGTGCTACCAAAGAAAGTGCTCTATCTGCTGACCCACAGCCAACTGAGCATCTACCTGAAATGCGCCGCCATTCCTTGCCCCCAACGCCCCTCCGTGCTTCTTCTGATCACCCAGCTTTACAGGACATTGACTTGTCGTCTGATTTTGACGCAACTAGCGACTTACAGGAGTCAACCACTGCAGTAGCAGCAACGGCTATACCGCCAGCGCCACAAGCACGGGTGCAATCCAATATCGTCATGGTTGAAGACAGCATGATTCCAGACGATATACTAAATGAACCATATCTAAGTGCTGCAGAGAAGGGCCCGCACCATACACACTCCGAAATAGTGCAACACCATCAAATAAGGACCCTCAGGCCACGGTCAAACAACAATTTCAGAGAGATCCCACTTGAAGAGATCAATGATGAAATGCTCATCGAGGAACAAAATAGGGCCTATGGATATAATCAGAACGCGATGGGTTCCGAGCCTGAAGATTCCTTTGATGTGGAGTCTGGCACAGAGTCTGAAATTGGTACACAGGAACAACGTGAGTTAAATGCGTTTATTGAAGAGGAGTCACTTGTCGACCCCTTTGAAGCGTCACAGGATGCATCTTACAAAGGGAGTGGGGCTTCTGACGAGGAGGATGAGGAAGAGCATAGTATTGAGGATGAGGAAGAGATTGGGGCCAGTAAGATTCTACAAGGTGCAACAAGCGAACTAGAAGATCTGGTGAACTCATCAGATGACGACCATCCTATGCCTAGAAATATAAATATACATGATGCGGTTGTTATTCCCTCAGATGATATTCCTTCAGATGTCGAGATCCAAGGAGGGGTTGATGATTTCGATGACGATTTCAACGAAAATGCAGAGTTTCTAACACAGCTCAACGCTGAACGCGAGATGGGGGAAGAATATGGCCTTAATTCGGATGACGACTTGGAGATAATAGATATGACCAGATATGGGAAGGCGAAGGCAGCAGCAGAGGCAGAAGAAGCAGCAGTAGCAGAGGCGGCAACGTCACTATCTTATGGTGGGAGCCATGATAAAGATATCCTAGAAATTGATCCTTTTCCTGAATCCTATAAGCAATTTGAAGGAAAGAAGTACAAGTGGACTGATGAGTCGTATGAGATCCTCCATTCGGTCTTTGGATTGACCTCTTTTCGTAGTAACCAATTGGAAGCGGTAAATGCCACCCTCTCCGGCGAAGATGTCTTTGTTCTGATGCCCACGGGTGGCGGCAAATCCCTCTGCTACCAACTTCCTGCTCTTGTAACTCTGGGTAAAACTTCAGGCACAACCATAGTGATTTCACCGCTAATCTCACTGATGCAAGACCAAGTGCAGCACTTGTTGGAGAAAAACATCAAAGCTGGTATGATCAACTCAAAGGGCCCAGCAGAAGAACGGCGTAATATATTTAACCTCTTTGTGGATGGATTATTGCACCTCATGTATCTCTCTCCTGAGATGATCAGCGCTAGCGGCCAGGCAAAAAGTGCCATCCGTAGGCTGTACAGTCAAGGAAAACTAGCCCGAATTGTGGTTGACGAAGCCCATTGTGTTTCCTCGTGGGGCCACGATTTCAGGCCAGACTACAAGGCCCTCTCTTATTTCAAGAAGGAATACCCTGATGTGCCTCTTATGGCTCTTACCGCTACTGCCAATGACCATGTGAGAATGGACATTGTACATAATCTACATATGAATAACCCAAAATTCTTCAAACAATCCTTCAACAGAACCAACCTCTACTATGAGGTTACCTTTAAAGCTAAGACCCATCTGGAGGATATCACTAAGATGATCACAGGCACTTATAGAGGCCAATCAGGTATCATATACTGCCATTCCAAGAACTCTTGTGAGCAAACGTCGGACAAGTTGATGTCTCAAGGTGTTAGGTGTGCCTTTTACCACGCAGGGATGGAGCCTGAAGAAAGATATGGAGTGCAGCTGGCATGGCAGAAGAATGAGATCCAGGTTATATGTGCTACTATCGCATTCGGTATGGGTATAGATAAACCGGATGTACGGTTTGTAATCCATTTAACCATTCCACGTACTCTGGAAGGCTATTATCAAGAGACGGGTCGTGCTGGAAGAGATGGACTCCATTCTGATTGCATAATGTTTTACTCTTATAAGGATGCTCGTACGCTACAGACTATGATCCAAAGAGACAAAGAATTGGACCGCGTAAACAGGGAAAAGCATCTGAACAAGCTGCGTCAGGTGGTTCAGTACTGCGAGAATACCGGGGAATGCCGTAGGCAGCAGGTGCTTCAATACTTCAACGAAAACTTCAAAAGAGATGAGTGTAAGAAGCAATGTGATAATTGCAAGCGTGGCCCTGATGTGAATTCTGAGAAGAGGGATGTAACGAGCTACGCCAAGGATATGGTGCTATTGGTACAAAGCCTTGGAGAGGAGAGGGTCACCTTGCTGCATTGTCAGGATGTGTTTCGAGGTTCAAAAAGCGGTAAAATTGTAAGCCTTCAGCACGATCTCAATCCACACCATGGCAAAGGCAAGGGACTTGATAAACTGGAAATCGAGCGAATATTCTTCAATCTGATATACGAGAGGGTATTGCAGGAGTACTCTGTCATGAACAATGCAGGATTTGCTAGTAACTACATTCAGCTAGGCCCGTTTGCTCAACAGGTATTGAATGGTCGGAAGAAGATTATCATGACATTTTCTACAGAGTCCAGAAACCTCAATGGGGTGGACACAAACATCGCTAGTACTGCAGCTGGTGCAGCTCACCCAGGCAGGAAAAACGCTGCAAGGTCCAGCATGGTACCTTCAACTCCTGTGTCCAGAAACACAATAGAACATATTCCACCTCACTTTACGCCTGCATCGTCGGTTCTTTCGCGAAGCACAATAAGTAAGAGCGGTCCCTCGCGAAGCACAACAAACATGAGCGGTCCTGCAACTACAGCGCAGACTCCACAGATTGTTCTCGCCCAACGCAACTTCCGCAGTACCGAGGAGAGCCTGCATGTAGATAAGTGCTTTGAGGAACTCAACAGGGTCAGAGCTAGGCACATGCACTCTCTAGGAATCCAAAGGTGTAATAGCTTGGTGTGCGATGAAACGTTGCGGGATATGGCCTACAAGCTCCCGCAAACGGTACAGGAATATTCCACACTAGTGGGTTTAAAATCAGGCCAAGAACAGTACTTTAAACTTTTTCGCACTCTACTCAAGAAGTTGAGGAAGGCAAGAGATAAGTTCTCTTCAGAAGGAGATGCAGACATGTCAATCATGAGTGCTGCAACGCAGGGTGTGCTTGGTGCATCTGTGCCATCTCCTGACGTGCTTGCTGACAGATCACCGTACTTCCCCAATACACAGCGTGACGAGGAGGTATTGGAGCAGTTGAGGTTGACACAGAGCACACAGAAGAGCACCAGCCAGAGTACACCACGCCGAGCAGGTAGTGGTGTTGCTGCTGCGGGTAAGAGAGGTGGTTCATATGGCCGTAAATGGAGTAGAGGAGGGAGAGGAGGGGGCAGAGGTGGTACGAACAACAGACGGGCCGTAAGAGGTGCTAGTAATACGGCTCGCGCAGCCGAATCGTCTTCCAGTAGCAGGATTGGTAATAATACATTCGGACCGACTGCAGCCGCAACTGCATCAATTAGGACAATGAAGTTCTGAATCTGTGGCACTAAGCAAGCCAGGCGACTTGTCAATACACATTCATATTATCTTCCACCGTTCCATTGACTACAGCAAAGTAGATAAGCTAAAACCCGGAAAAGAAGCATTATCTTTTGTTGATTGGCCCACGTTTTTGGTCCATTGCTTTGGAAGGTAATAGTATTCTGACGTCCTTATTGTCCCAAAAACGCAACGAAGAAAAGATAAACCAAGTAGAGTCTAGAAATATCAGGAGATAGATGGCGCCGTATTGATGTATAGTTAATGTCTACTATTAGACGGGTGCAGAACAAGACCGCAATGGGAAGAGCTAACTGACCAAGACTACACGGGGCTGCCACAGTGTTTTCCATCTGTACCATAATCAGCAGCAATGGCTGTGTTTACTGACAGCTTACTGACGAATAAGAAGATACCGATTCAGGAAATTAGGCGACAAGTATACGAGGGCGGATACGGTGGGGAAGGAAAGCTATACGCCGTGGAGGCATTGCTCAAAGTTTATAGTTCATCTAGTCTTGGCCACAGATAGTCTACAGAACAAAACAAGAAACAATAACAATGACTATGAGAATTATCGCACATTTAGATGACTTTCTGGCCGTAAATCTGGGCCCCCTTGCTTACCCCAAGCCCAACCCCCTGCAGAAATAGAGCCAGAACTGCTAAGCACAGACATTTATGCAGCAAAAGGGACCACTGCACGGAGATATCTGGTTGCCTTCAACTCTACACGAAAAGGGACAACGGCAAACGGGATACACGGGCAATTCGGCAGTGGGACCATCACTATGTCATATTTCGAATAGCCAGACCTAGATAAGCCCTTAGTTTATACAATGATACCATAATGATTATATTGTATAGTTTACCTTGCTCTCGCATGTCGATGAGTAGTTGCATATGCAGCTCACACTGTATCAACCTTTGCAGAGGCAGTTAGGTGTACCTGCCTCATTAGGTCCGTCTTGCACCATTCGGGAATAGAAACGAGATCCAGAGGCAACCAGATTCTCAAAAGTTGCAAAACTGCATCAACCTCTGATGCCAACTCTTGTTTTTTAGAGTGGTTCTTCCCTTTCTTGCTTTTATGTGGACTACTGAAAGCAGCAAGCAGCTTGTCGCCTTGATAAACCACAAGTTGCAACAGTGCTGCCAATTCGGGTGGGCTGCACCTAAGCACAGCTACTTTTCTAGCACATCATGTAGCAATACTTACATACACCAATGCAATGCACACTAAAGTTTATTCTCTTTCCTAATGCGTAAAGGGCTTAGAAACATGCGATATCTCTGGGCAATAGTGGCTTTGAATCATATTCGGATCTATGAAATAGCCCGCAAAGTCCGGCACAGAGTATGAGTACTAAGAGAGCTTAGAGGGCATACGGCGAGATTTCGCCTTAGAGCGACTACGTTGTAAATAACCAGGTGGTGTGTACAATTGATTGCTTGTTCTATTCAGAACTGGAATATATTTATTCCCTCATATACAAGTACCTCAATCTCCTTGGTGCCCTGGATCTGAGGTTAGTTATTAAGGTTAGGTGTGCATTTTGGGATTGACTTGTTACAACCTTTTGCGCCTTTAAGCCTTCCACCAAATGTTAAATATGAACGGTGTATGTGGTCCGACAACTATGAATTGATATCTAGTCAGTAGATTTATAACCAGTTGCCCCATGTTGCTTGCAGGGCGTCATAATTCACTCGCTACTGCTTCTCTGTATATCAGGCCGAATCGGTGTTCCCCATGCTTCTATAAGTCATATACAGGATAGAGTCCATGGAGTTGTGGGAAAAACACTCACTCCACCTGTGCCACGTTAGGCTCCATGCTCCTCTGCCATTTGTGCGTTTGTTCGTGCATGCCTATCATTTTGGTAACTGACTCTGTCCTTTCGGAGTGTACCTTGCTCAAACTCAAATTAGCTTGGCATGTTAGCGTCTAGCCCTGCACGACGGCAGTGGTCCCTTCTTTTGGATGCTATTCTTAATAAGTGGTCTTATAGGATGTAAAGAAAAAAATTCGCAATTTCACCAACAAGTATCACAGACATGAACCATGTAATCTTAAATGGACAATTTCAGCTTCAGCTAACCCATATACGGAAACAATTCACCGCCGTATGTGTGGATTCAGGAACGCAATTTATCCTACATAGTATTGAGGAATCTCACCTGCGCGCTACATGCGGCGCAGTAAGGCCGTCCTACTCCGAATTTCATGGAACTTCTAACAACCCGAACAGCCACATATGCCAGCATCCCCAATGATTCACACATCCATAAAGTACAGTACGGCTTGGATGATTTGTAAGAGTTATCAGGCAGTAATATGACAAGTTTGTTCACTGGTGTTGTTCCACGACCAAATCTTGGCAAAAAAGCAATTCTTGCAGCATGTATAGTCCCAGAGAAGTTACTGACATTACTAAAATAGGAATGCAGATGCATGTTCCTACATGAGCGGCACTAAAGGCAGTGGGTACATGCGAATGAAACAGAAATTCAGACACTAAAACACGGATTGCCATTAGCTTTATTATGCGGTCGTAGATCAATTTGTGGTCGGATCATGTGCTGCGGAATTAACTGTTGATCCAGATGGGATCTCTGGACTTCACTCCGGAATGTATAGAAGAGACCAGGAGCCGAAAGATTGAATCTGTGAAACAGCAATGTTGGAAATCGGACAACAGACATGGGGAGCGGCACACTCCACCCGATCGGTACAGCAGCTCTTCCAGAATGAGAAGGCAGTTTAGTATACAGTAACAGACGCTCCTGCGGTGCTCTAGGGCTAAAAGGGGTGCAGTCATAACTGATCTCTACCATAGAGCACATAGGTCGTGCATATTCGCGTGTAATACGGCAAATCGTCTACAATACTGCGCATACACGACAGTCTCATATGAGAAAATGATGACGATCTGCAATAGGGCTAACCAGCGGCGTACGTCTTCTTTGAGCTTAACGTATAATCACGCCTAAAGTAAAATCTGGGGATAGCCATTGGATATTTTCCCTATTATTTATGTGGGCATATAACTATATTTCTTTATGGTACAACACATGTATTTCTTCCAGGGAGGTTGAGCTGATTAGACTAGTGAATACTTCCAAGAGAGGAAATGAAAACCCGCGTGCCTGCCTATGCACTGAGCGCTTACTTGTATACACGTTGATTTTTAAATCTGCATTTGCATATGCAGTGATCGCGTTGATGCAGCTGAAGATCGTCAACGTGCATCGTTGTAGTACGCTTACACATAGTACAGGTGAGATTGACTCGGCAGCTCCTCAAAATAATAGCGGATCCAAAAAGATTGAAGCATCCTGGATGGAAGAAGTTGCTGTGGCAAACAACTAAGCTGTAGGATCACATAGTGGCTAGCTCGCGCCTGCATACTTGTGAGATTTACTGGGATTTACTACAGATCTACAGCCATAGTAGACATGTGGATTAAGAGAGGTGCAGCAGGAACAATTGCAGAGTTGTTCTATCTTTGTGAAGTGCATCAAAGTATAGCTGGCTGGTGGCACAGGCGGATCTGTTCAACGGTCTTATTATTGCTTCATTCCAGACACTATTAATATTCCATCTTTTGAAGGTTTGAATAAATCGCCACATCCGACTTGTCTGATTCACATTGCGAATGAGAAGCAGCGCTCCCCTTTATGTGCAGATCTATTTTTACCTTTCGTTCGCCATCACCCCCTTCAGCCCGTGTTATTAAGGTCCCCCCATGCTGGCCGTTACAATGATGGATCTATTGCAACCAACGCATATTGCTGTATTTCCCAATCTTGACTAATTCCAAATGAACTGCCCCTTGATCTGAGCCAGATCTGCAGTCACCATGGAGACATAAGTATGAGTACATGATGCAATTCGAGCGTTCTCCCTTTTGGGACAAAGTCAATATGCATGCAGCGCTTGGGTGCCAGGTAAATTCAGCCCAAACGTGCATTACTCTTAAATCCAGCAGTTTTTCTGCGTATGCACGTCCTTTTCCTGCAGCCAGCCCCCTGCACAAGTACGGAATGCTTCGTCCACTTTTAATTGTAGAAGTAGTTTCCTCCTGGAGAATATGTATCCATGAATCTTTTCAAACTTTGTTTCTCCCCTCTTGTTCCATACCCCTTTCGCTCGTTCATATATAACATCCGTTCCGCGCATCCCTCATAAAAGAGCCATATTTTTGTTTTGTTAACTGTCATCGTACGCTCTTTCGTTTCGTTGTTCATTTTCTCTCGCTTTTAACACAACAACAAAATGAAGTTCACAGGATTGCTGTCTGCTTTCGCCCTGTTGGCTGGTGCCCAGGCTGCTTCTTACTCTAACAGCACTTCCAGTGCTGCTCCAACCTCAACCAGAGGTCCAACCATCCAGGGTCTCATTGTTGGTGGTTTCCCAACCTGGAGAATTGATATCCCAACCTCCCTTGGTCCATGGACTTCTTTCGAACTCACATCTTTGTCTGTTACCAACACCGGCTTTGGTACTCCAACCATCTTCACCGGTGACAACTCAACCGACTCTTTCTCTGCTGCTCCATCCAGCGACTACACTCTTGAGGCTTCTGCTGACGATGTTGACATCACCTTCACCTACTGGTCAGCTGCTTTCCCAGATATTCAGATTAACATCCCAGGTAACACCCAGGCCCAGCTTGATGTTCCATACGTCGGTTCTTTCGAGCTCACTATCTACACTTCTGCTGCAAGAGTTAAGAGAGCTGCTGTGACTTACTACCTGTCCGCCACTGCTATTTTGACTAGCTCCTCTTCCTCTTCTGTTCCAGCTTCTTCTGGTGCCTCCTCTTCCACCCCAGCTTCTTCCGCTGCTTCCTCTGCTGCTTCTTCTGCTGCTTCCACTGAGGCCTCCTCCGGTTACACCACCGCTGTCACCGTTACCGCCACCGCTGAGTCCACCACCACTCTCACCATCACATCTTGTAAGAACGGTGCCTGCACCAAGACCCCAGTTGCTACTGGTGTCACTACCGTCACCACTACTATTTCTGGTGTTGAGACTGTTGTTACCACTTACTGCCCACTTACCGCTGAGGAGGTTGTCACTGTTACTGAGATCACTTGCCCAGTCACTGCTACTGTCACCCCAACTGGCTACTCCACTATCACCACTACTATTGAGGGTGTTGTGACTGTTATCACTACCTACTGCCCACTTTCCGGCGAGGTTTACACCACCACTTCTACCCCATCTGCTTACACTTACTTGCCAGTTACCTATACTACCACTGTCACCGTTGAGGGCACTGCCGCTCCAGAGACCGTTGTCACCACCGCTCCATTCGGTGTTGTTGCTTCCACCGTCACTGTCTCTGTCACTGAGACCGTTGCTCCAGAGGAGGCTGCTGCCTACGAGACTGCTGCTGTTGGTGCTGAGTACACCACCACTGAGACCGGCACTGAGGTCGCTCCAGCCTATGTCCCAACCGAGGCTGCTCCAGCTGCTGAGGAGGCTACTGGTGCCACTGTTGCCCCAGCTGCTACTGGTGCTGCTACTGAGGCTGCTACTGGTACTACTGTTGCCCCAGCTGCTACTGAGGCTCCAGCTGCCACTGGTGCTGCTAGCGCTCCAGCCGTTACCTCTTACGAGGGTGCTGCTGCCAAGCTTGGCTCCTCCGGTGCCATTGTTGGTGCTGTTGTATTCGTTGCTGCCCTCTTCTACTAAATTTAGTGGTTTGGGGGTTCTCACTCAAAGGTCTATTCATTTCATTTTCGCTAATAATTCATCTCCCCTCAAGGCTTCTATGAGTGGGCTTTCATATTTATTATATTCTTGAGTGAGCCATTTGCGACAGAAATACGATACCCCTTGGTTTCGGTCTTCTATGGCTTATTTTATGGACTATTGTTCCTGCGGCATTTTTCATTTGCATGTGGCGTCAATTGCCGTAAGTTGTAATATTATTTATTGGGCAGTGGGCGTCGTCTTAATTTCAAGGTGATCTTCGAAAAGTGAGGGACTTGTCTTTTAGGGACAGGTTTTATATAGAGGAATAAGTCCTTCTCGCGTTTTCGCCCTTCGCTTTTTGGGTTTCGGTTCTATATTTTGACTTTCGTCTGTATATTTAAAAAGGTTTATTTATCTTTTTTCTTGTTTCAGTTCGATGGTTTACGAAACAGAAAATTTCTTAAGTGAATCTTTCTCACATCTCATTGTTGGGTTGTGTTTTATTTCGGTTGTTGTGTAGACTCTAATTTCAGGGCTATTCACTATTTCAATTTCACTTGGTAGGCATTCGCTATAGTTTTGTAGATAACTAACAGGGAGAGGAGTGTATGGGTGATATATTTTAGAGAGGACTGTGACCCAAGATTGACCTATTTTATACCTCCAACCAAACTACCTTGAACTACATGTTATAGGGAAGGGTGCACAGCACATTTTGATGTTTCACAATGGATTAACCTTAATTTTTAGTTTTGTTTTTGTATTTAGCCTCATCTATGTGTTTTAAGAACCATAAACATTAATCGACTAATGACCCTGAAGATAGTTAAGTCTTTCCATACGAATTGGAGTAAGCTAGTATGGAAGCTATGAGACTCGTGTGAACAGTAATCACCAGTTGATTGTGTGGGGTGTTTTCCCTATGGATAAGCGGCGGAGAGTCGTATCTATCGGTCGGATGTTCCCACACTGCTGCCACCCTGGTCAGCGTTAGAGCTGGTATTGCATTGCTCATTTGGGCTGATGCACGAGCTAACGCTGCAACCGTGCATGCTGCAGCCAAGGCCATGGATAAATTGATGGGTGCTAATGCGCTCTATTTGTCCTCAGGGTAACCACGCCAAGCAAGATAGGTGGAGAGATGCAGTACGCGATTGTTAGATAGTGCTGTCAGCAACTTGGCTGGTGCATAACGCAACTTGTGGAGGGAAAAGAAGGCTGGTTTATTGGTGTCCAAACTCCCTCTTAAACTCACCAGCCATCTCCTCTAGCCGAAATTGTGCGATGTGAGGCGCTTATCCATTGATGTGTGTGATGCTATTACACGAGAAGGGGCATAATGGAGGGACACATAGAATGGGCGCTTACACGGAATAAAGTGGTGATAAACGAATATACGGCGTGGAGGCTTTGCAGCCCGATGGCCGGCTCTCTCTATGCAATTGAGCTTATAGTAGCGAGATGGGTCTCATGCGCTCAGTGCTCTCCTGTAGAGGCGGATTGAGTAGGCGAACGATGTACATTGTATACACTACCATTTCTGATCTTACGAGATCGTAGCGATGGTGATATGACAAGCGCATCACACCAAATGATGGTCGCGGCTATGCAACCCCTTCAGAGCTATCTTTAGTACCAACGGAACCATATGAGCCTCCATCTACATGGTGCTAGAGTGTGACACATCATCAATTGCACCTAGTCAGTGTTTGGATTCTATTTCTGTATACAAGGAAAATGGCGAATGCCATGGCGTTTCTTCTCTTGAGCAATAGATTCACACGGTGTCGTCATGGAACTCCCATGTGGTTAGCAATGGGTTATGAGGAGCATGTCTAACGTAGCGCTCATTGTCCTGGGGCCTTTCTGGCAGAGTATTGCCAGTGAGCATGCTTTGAATGCTGAGCGCTACTGAATGAATTGTCTGCGATGGAGTCCAGCCATCTGCTAACACATCCAAGCAGATGTGACCATTTGAGTATACATGTGGATGCAGCGGCACCTTAAAGTGTTCACCAGCTCGGTGATCCCCTGTGTAGAACTGAACCTGCGGACAGTCGAAAGGGTAATTCTTTCCTATTATGAAACGTAATCTGTATGTGTCCGGGTAGATGGGGTTATTGAACACAGTTATATCGACGTACAGTGTCTCAAGACCATCAGGATTAACCAGTGAAATTCCTGAAATTGTTAGTCCATAATTCTTGCTTTACTTTTCATGACAAATTCTTCGAAGGTTAGAGAATCTTTCAAATTATCACAGAACATCTTCGGCCCCGGTTGATATGCACCATAACAGCAGGGCACTATGACGTGAAGGGAAAGATTGGCGCCCATAAAAATATGTGCTTATTTTAATAACGTACCCTCTGAGAGATCGCCCTCGCTGAAGCGCTTAATCTCATTCATAAGCCGCCTACTTGCCCGCATGATTCTGTGACGGGTAGTTACAGTGTCAATGGCTACCGTTTGAGATGGTTTTGGTGATTTCCCCTTAAGGTCGTTACAATGTTACAATGCTTGTGGTTACAATATTTGAAGTTGCAATGCTTTTGATTGCGCTTATGGCTTCGATGCTTGTGGTTACAACGCTTGTGGCTAATATGCTTAATGCGGTGCTCTGTGGAGATGATCTTCTATGAAGATGTGGTGCTCTCTGGAGTAACCCGCAACTGGTGACTTTCAGCTTAGCCGCCACCTGTCGTATGCAAAAAAAAACAGAAACGATTAAGCTCTAGGAAAGAAATAGCTTCGCATGATATCTATTCTTTCTCTCAGAACAGGGACCGGATCAACAATGTACGGCGGGTATCAGGCGAGTGAATGAAAGCACTTTTCAGGCCACTTCACCGTCTCATCATTTTTTTTGGCTCCCCTGTCATGCACCTTATCTGTATGCACAAAGGAAAGTCTACGCCTCTGCAGAGAGGAGAAGTCCAGTGAACCGGGCAGGCTTGGCAAGCCTTGGAGTTAATTGCACATGGTTGGCTATCACGTCTCAGTGGCTGCGACAACAGAGTTGTGATAAAAGCAGATAACCACAGATATAGATTTAGATGATTTCTACAGTTATAGATAATACAGGAAAATCAAGAAAACAGCTCTATATGTACTATATGCTTTATGTATAAATATATAATATAATATGCGATGGGTTGAATTTAGAAACTACCCTGTCCTCCCTCAAACTGCTGTACTTGCTACCCTGCGTCTTAGTTATTTTAGCCAGTTTTTTTGTGAATAGGCTAGGAATATTCCACGGGAGACGTTTACCTAAACCTTTCAAATGTGGATGGGTTGCAAATGTGTTTAAGTCTTCTTTCTGTATCGAAGTCGTGCGACATGGGATCGACAAGGCAAGTTCAACTGCACAGGGAGAACAAATTCCGCGTCTTCAAGATTTTCGCCTCTCGTTTGTATTGTTTAGCAATGCTATTTCTTTTTTTTTTCAAAAATTGCCATATATTGCTATTCGTTTGCCGCAGTTGCTTCTATATTGCTTAGGTCTGGCCTATACCTGGCCTACTTACATCTCGCTTCAGATTGCTTAAGTCTGGCCTACTTACATCTGGCCTACTTACACCTGGCCTTACTTCTAGCCTGCTAACTCCTGGCCTGCTATTACTGGGTCTCGCCTTCGCCCAATACACAATAGTTACACAATAGATACCTTGGTCGCTGACACAAAAACTACTCACTACCGGATTCGCATTGTTCTGATAAAGTGCTTAGTTTCACCCACACCACAAAAAAATTCTTTCTGTGTAAAAGTAGTGTCTCCTAAAAGATGAACACAAAAGTGGAGGATATCATAAAAACTATACAGGAGAGGTAGCCAAAGGTAGGTATATGCCCAGAGACAACTTTTGTGTGGCCATCCAAGAATCCAATCTTTCACTAACCTAGATTGACAGTGAAAGTGGCAGATGCTATTGCACCCAATAGAATATACTGCTACTACGTGGATACCATTATAGTTACCACTATGTACATATACTTATACTGTCCAGTTACTCAGCCGTGGCTGGTATTGCATGAAGCCTGCACTATGTGGGGACATTGGTAGTGTGCAACGCACATCGCCCACTGCGCATGCACATACAGTGTGTAGCTGCCAGCCTTCTCCAGGTTAAGGCAATATAAGTAATGATGGGGTTGAGGGTAAATCAAACAGGGGGAACGATGAAAAGGTTCACTTGTTTCTCAACCCAGCTCACAACTCTCACAGGAGTTATTATATGATATTATATTTGTGTTCGTGGCTGTCTTTCTGAAACTGAAAAGAGACAAGGAGAAGAAGTAGCAACAATGGATCCTTACTGGCAGAGAGCCAAGCGCTCCTCCATAGCTGGAGATAAGCCTTACTATGCCCATAACTTCAGTATGTATATAATATTTGCAGCAGCTTGACCTCTGATCTGGTTGGTCCTTTCAATAGTGATCCAAGTGACAGAGAATGGTGATCTTTGGAGTGAAATGTTGGCAGTGCTTTTGAGATTTCTCTCTTTGGAGTGGTTTACAGTTGTATTTTTGCCATGCTAACACACCATATGCAGGAGAACACGATGATTACCTCCACAGTCAGCAAATGACTTTTAACCGGCAACCGCCAGCACTTGGCCAGCAGGTGCAATTTAAATCAACATATTACGAGTCAATTGCACCGTTATACTATTGCGATTGGACAAGCATGCCCGGGAGCGACGTCGATAGGATAGCACTCAGCAGCTATAGAGAGGATGCCACCAACAGACTCCAGGTGGTGAGTGCCTCTCCCAACTATACCTACGAAAAGGAAGACATCACAATGGTGGATGAAATGAGCAACGGTGGAGATGTCGGCGACAGCTATGGCGAGGATCTCAGAGGCGGCAGCCGAGGAACAGGCAGTACGAGGAGCAGTGGACAACCTGGATCAGGATCAATAAATAGCTTTGACCTCACAAGAGTAGCTGAGTGCACGGTCAACTATCCTGTGACAAAGTTGCAGTGGGATCCTTCATTGGCATTGGAGTTTGCTACTGCCGAGAGGCTTGCCACATCCTCAGAGTGTCTGCGAATATACGAGGTGGTGAGGAATGATGGGCCGCATGGGGAGCAATCGCCTTCAAAGCTTGTGGAAATAATGGCCCTAACAAACAGTAAAACCAAGAATTTCAACCAGTTACCACCTCTAACTTCATTTGATTGGAGCACAGTGGATCCAACCCAGATCATCACAAGCAGTATAGATACCACATGTACCCTCTGGGACATTTCCAAAGGCACAGGAGTGGCAAGGACACAGCTAATCGCACACGATTCCGAAGTGTTTGACGTGCAATTCTTACATGGAAGCCAACATATTTTCACATCTTGTGGTAACGATGGATCCATTAGGGTTTTTGATCTGCGTGCCCTCGACCATTCAACCATAGTGTATGAGCCCAAAACGGCAAACAGGGGGAATAGCCCAGTTTCTGAATCTACCCATGGGAGTGCTGGCAACACCCCAGGGGCTAGTGGAGCCTTTCCTTGGTCATCATCTTCCCTTCATAGCTCGTATTCCTCATCACAGTCTCTGCGGAGTGGAGGTGGTAATCCAACACCGAATGGAAGTTACAAGAAGCCAGCACCCTTGCTACGGCTCTCAGCCTCCAATTGTAACCACAATCTGATCGCTACCATAGAAAACAAAAGCAATAAAGTCCTGGTTCTTGACTTACGATTCCCAGGATCTCCAGTGCAGACTTTGGCCCATCACTCTGCCCCGGTGAACTCCGTTAAGTGGCATCCATTCAAGAATGAGTTGCTCACAGGGAGCGATGATTGCCAGGTGTTGATATATGATATGAGCCGGTTGGAGAGCGGGGTAAAGCCCAGTGTTGTCAGTTCGGGAGGGAATAGTGCGTCTGGAAGCAGCAGCAACACAAGCAGTGGTTCAGGTACCCCTGTTCCTGGGAGTGTTAGGCGGACACTTTCTAGGAATAGAGGTGTTTCAGGTTCCTCATCCTCTTCTGACGAGATTCCGATATCAGCCTTCTCGGATTCCCTGGAGATCAATAACGTCACTTGGAATAGTAAAGGTGATTGGATTGGGTATGTTGCGGGTAAGGGATTCCAGGGGGTGAAGGTGGAGAGTTGAATAGGCAACAGGATTGATATTTAAGGTTGAGGAATTTACACGCAGGAAATGGACAAGGCATCAAGTTGATGCCTTCCACATGCATCGGCACGCCCATATGTAAAGTTATCTATGGGGTTTTGTGCATTTGGTCATTTTTTATAGCGGCATTCAGCACTGGGAAATTTAATTCATGAGCTTTCTTTACATTATAACGAGGTATTAACCGGTGTATTATATAGCGATCAGTTTCAATTTGAGAACGTTGTACAATAGTTATAGAGAATGTACTTGGGAGAAGATAATTGGGATTGATCTGGTGGGGGTTTATTCATGGAACTTACTAGATGAGAATATTATATAGATGAGTATACTCCCACGTATCAGCTCCCTATTCTATTCTGGTCTCTCTCCTTGTCTGTCCTGTCCTCCTCATAGCAAGCAAAAACAGACAAGCACTTTCGGTTGGCTCGTTCTATGAGACGTGGGGGTGCGGCCACAAAGTGTGGGGTGAATGCAGAAGTTGCCTCATGGCAAACTGCATATAGCAGATGGTGGGCGTTATCCCCGGGTGCACACGGCATGCGAGTAGTGCACGACTCTGCTCTTGCCAACGTGCGCATGGCAGCACACAGAGAAGCCCGAGTCAAAAAAAGCAGAGTCAGATCTGTACACTGGGTAGAGAGGATCCAGCCTACCCGCGAACCCACCATTGAAGTGGATCTCAGAGGATTACCAAGTCAGGAGTCACAAATGTCGTTAATTAGAATTGAGATTTAGATAAAATTTTTTGGCGGCATTCTTTATGAATGTAGAGTAAAGTATCTAAGGTGCGATTAAATAATATTTAAGCACTTTTTCGCGCAGACGTTCTAACCTAGAAAGGTGAATAGTCCAGATCTGAATAGTCCCGATCTGAGTAGTCGTTGCACATGAAAAGCAGGAGATAACAGAAGATAGTGCTGTGAAAGTCAGCTGCATAGTGTTGGTGAGAGGGGCTGTTTCCAATCAGATAACGTATTCACACCGTGAAGGCAAAATGAAGACACCAATACCTAAGATCCAGAGGTGTGTAATTAAGCATACCCCAGATCGCCCTACCGCCCAAGTAGAGGGAGCGAAATATGTATGAGCTCTTGATAGCTAGAGCAACTAATAGACCGATATTAGAAAGGTTCCACCACGCCCTCTATTTTCCTCGGCTATAGACCGAGAATCTCTTCATTCTTTATTAGCCCGCTAGATATACCTCCCGGGGTTGAAAATGGACCCCGTTCCCCACTCACAACTTGTCTCACCGGCTGCCCGGAGTCAACCCATCAAGCGGAACGCGAAAAAAATATCTCGTGCATACGATAAGCGTCCCTAGTGCTGAAGGGGTTTAAATAGCTGAGGGCCCCGGTGTGGAATTAAAACGACTAAACAATGATGTATCTCACTGTGAAGAACTTCTCTCGTGTTTCATTGACCGATATAGTTCCATCCAGCTTTTGGGGGCTTTTGGTAAGTGTTAGCCTTAAAGTTCAGGGTCTTACTGACGGCTGAGGCGTGCATATCTCTCTGCCGATCCGTGCTGTACAGTATGCTACGGTACCACCCACCCGGGCCACGAAGCACAACAGGTTTGCAGAAGACAATTGCCAAAAAAAAACCCAACTCTGCACTGCATAATATCATCCATTGATCCACTAAAGATTTTTAATCTAACACGAGAGTATTTCTAGAATTAGACGATCACCTAAACCAGCTGCATCATGTTGAGATGCACTGCCTCTGTCTCCAGAGGTGCTTCAAGGCACCTCTTCAACTCTGTTAAGAGAAAGCAGCTGAGGAACAGTGCTCTGCTCAACAATTTGTCACAGAAGCCTCTTGCCAGGTCACTTGCTACCCCAGCCGCTGGTAATGCCAAGGCGGAGATCTCATCTGCGGCATACGCTAAGGTGTACAGCCCACACTCTGAACCAGGTAGCTCACCATGGGACTCTGCTTTGGACACATTCCAGAGACGTCATCTTGGGCCAGCTCCTTCTGACGTCGAATCAATGTTGGAGTCAATGGGTCAACGCAACCTCGACGAGTTCATCAAGCAGGTAGTTCCCGAGAATGTGCTAGTGAGGAGGCCACTGAAGGTGGAACCTCTTAACGGCAGCACTGAGCAGGAGATGCTTGCCAGGCTCCGTGCCATTGCTAGCAAAAACAAAGTGTATAAGTCCTTGATCGGTAAAGGCTACTACAACACCATTCTCCCTCCTGTAATCCAGAGGAACCTCCTTGAGTCCCCAGGCTGGTATACATCTTACACTCCCTACCAGCCGGAGGTATCCCAAGGAAGACTAACCTCCCTGCTTAACTTCCAGACCATAGTATGCGATCTCACCGGTATGCCCGTTGCCAACGCCTCTCTGCTGGACGAGGCAACTGCCGCTGCCGAAGCAATGATCCTCAGCTTCACCAACGCCAAGGGCAAGAAAAATTCCTACTACGTCGATTCCAGTGTCCATGAGCAGACCCTCGCTGTTCTAAATGCCAGGGCTCATACTTTGAATATCAATGTACAGACTGTTGACTTCAGCACTCCCGAGGGAGTCCAACTCCTTAGAGACAACAAGGATTCCCTCTGTGGCGCTCTTTTGCAGTACCCAGCCACGGATGGGTCCATTGGCTCTATGACTAGATACTCACAGATCTCTGAAGTAGTGCACGAAGCTAAGGGACTTTTGAGTGTTGCTTCTGACCTTATGGCTTTGACACTGCTCCACCCTCCTTCCTCGTTTGGAGCAGACGTAGTTCTTGGTTCATCCCAGAGGTTTGGTGTTCCAATGGGCTTTGGTGGCCCCCACGCCGCATTTTTTGCAGTTACAGAGAAGCTGCAGAGAAGGATGCCGGGCCGTTTGGTTGGTGTTAGTAAGGATAGACTTGGTAACCAGGCCCTTAGATTGGCCCTCCAGACCAGAGAGCAGCACATCAAAAGAGAAAAGGCCACCTCCAACATCTGTACTGCCCAGGCTCTCTTAGCTAACATCGCCGCCATGTATGTGGTTTACCATGGTCCACAAGGCCTCAAGCAGATCAGTCAGCGTATCTATGGATTCACCAGTATATTGGCTTCATACATTCGGGAGTCCTCATCCCATCAAGTGGTTAACCCTTCTTGGTTCGACACTCTGCAGATCAAGCTTGGCTCCATTAGCGCGGATGAGCTTTTGCAGACTGCCGTTGACAGGTATGCCATCAACCTATTCAAGGTGAATGATTCTACGGTCCAACTTTCTCTTGATGAGACTGTCACCAAGGATGAGCTCGCCAACCTGATTGAGCTGTTCACAGGAAAGGCTGTCGGTCTGGAAACTGAGGTTGACACTTTGCCAACATTCTCAAAGGAATGGACTCGTCAGGACCAGATCCTCACCAACCCAGTCTTCAACACCTACCATTCTGAGACCTCGATGCTCAGATATCTCAACTCCCTCCAGGCTAAGGACATCTCCCTTAGCAACTCTATGATCCCATTGGGTTCATGTACCATGAAGCTTAACGCCACAGTGGAGATGATTCCCCTTTCATGGAAGGAGTTTGGCTCTCTGCACCCCTTTGTCCCTGCTGACCAGGCGCAAGGATATGCTCAGCTTATCAAGGAGCTCGAGGCAGATCTGGCTGATATCACCGGCTTCGACGCCACCACCTTGATGCCTAACTCTGGAGCTCAAGGTGAGTATACTGGTCTCTCTGTAATCAAGGAGTACCTCCACTCCAAGGGTGAGAACAACAGGAATATCGTTCTCATCCCAGTGAGCGCCCATGGAACCAACCCTGCCTCTGCTGCAATGGCCGGCATGAGGGTTGTGCCAGTCAAGTGTTTGGCCAACGGTTCCCTCGACCTTGAGGATCTTTCTCTCAAGGCAGCTCAGCACAAGGACAACCTCGCCGCTGCGATGATCACTTACCCATCTACATATGGTTTATTTGAACCAGGCATCAGAGATGCTATTGACATTGTGCACCACAATGGCGGTCAAGTGTACCTTGACGGAGCAAACATGAACGCCCAGGTTGGTCTCACCTCACCTGGTGATCTCGGCGCCGATGTGTGCCACCTCAACCTTCACAAGACGTTTGCGATCCCCCACGGTGGCGGAGGTCCAGGTGTCGGTCCCATCTGCGTGAAGGAGCACCTGAGACAGTTCCTGCCCAGCCACCCATTGGTGGAGACTACCAATGCGTCACCCACATCCATTAATGCTGTGAGTGCTGCTCCATTTGGATCGGCAAGCATTTTGCCAATATCATACGCCTACATCAAGATGATGGGTGGACGCAACATCCAGTACTCATCCATCGTGGCTATTCTCAACGCCAACTACATGATGCACAGGCTTAAGGAGCACTATCCAATCCTGTTCCTGGGCTCCAAGGCCAACTCCAAGAACAACATGGAAGATGCCGCCGAGGTTTCCGAATCGGAAAAGATAAACTTCTGTGCTCACGAGTTCATCATTGACATTCGTCCATTTAAGTCTGTGGGAATTGAGGCCATTGACGTTGCTAAGCGTCTTCAGGACTACGGATTCCATGCCCCAACCATGTCCTTCCCAGTTCCAGGAACCCTTATGATTGAGCCAACAGAGTCTGAAGACCTCGCTGAGCTCAAGAGATTTGTAGATTCCATGATCTCCATTAGAGAAGAGATCGCTCAGGTTGAGAAAGGTCTGAGCGATGGTGCCATACTGAAAAATGCCCCACACAACCTTGTTGATATCGTTTCAACCAGTGAAGAGGAGTGGTCCAAGCGTGGGTACACCAGAGAGCAGGCTGCTTATCCACTTGCATTCCTTAGAGAGAACAAAACATGGCCAACGGTTGCCAGAGTCAATGACACATATGGTGACATGAACCTTATGTGTACTTGCCCAAGTGTGGAGGAGGTTGCAGATCAATAGATTAGGAGATGGCATAATACGGTATCCATTTATATATTTCAAGTTTTACAGCCTCTAGAATAAGTTACTATGATTTAGTTTATTACGAAAAAATGGACTGCTAACTACAGAGTACAAGCGAGATGAGATGGTTTACACCGGTAAAGCAATTTTAATAACCAAAAAAAATATATGACATTAATGATTCTAAATACAAATTATACAAAAAACCATCACGCTTATTTCTTGGTAGCCTTCTGAGCGGCCTTGGTGACCTTACCAGCCTTGTCGGACTTCTCAACAGACTTGATAACACCAACAGCAACGGTCTGTCTCATGTCTCTGACAGCGAAACGACCGAGAGGTGGGTAGTCAGTGAAAGCCTCAACACACATTGGCTTAGATGGAACCATCTTGACGATAGCAGCATCACCGGACTTGACAAACTTTGGAGAGTCC